>JAGKTI010000380.1:43861-85632 GCA_018397915.1 Birgus latro
ATTTAATGTAATGGTTTACAAGTGGTGAAATTTTCAAATCTGACTTGTGAATGGGAGGCGCCCCATCCTGTTGATAAATGATATGTCGCCATGTCTTCAGAGGCACACCTTTAAGTAACAAGGGAAGTTCATCTTTGATAAAATTAACGTAGACATCTTCTGTAAGCCTTCCTTCAAAGATATGAGGTCCAATCAGCTGGTTGTCAATCTTACCGCAACACACATTAACTGAAAATCGGTTTTGAAAGTTCCGTTCAGCTGTCTCCTTGTGATTTTCTTTTGACCACTAATGTGTATTACAAGTATTATGTGATCCATTGCGGGTAAATATGGTTTCATCAGTGTATAAAATGTACTTGCACAGCTGAGGATGATCTGCTAGTCAAGTACAGCAATAAAGTCGTTGAGCAGAATCCCTTGGTTGTAGTTGCTAACCTTCCCGCTTTAATGTCCTCCATACCTTCGCTTGTGGAACACTAAGTCGGGATGAAATTCTTCTTGTACTGATGCTAGGGCTGCAATGTACCATTCCTACTATGCGTCGTACTTCAACTTGCCTCTCCATGTAGACGTGGTAAAAAACTTTTGCATATGGGCTCTTGTTTGGGTATTTCCGTCTGTATTTTCTTGCTGATGGGTCAGCGTTGCCATTGCAGAACCCATAGATAAAAATCATATCTGCATACTCCACGTTTGTAAAAGTGAAATGTATTGTAGCGAAATGTGGGTGAAACCGTCCCTGTAATAAATAGGCCTACCACACTTGCCAGCACTTGGCGGGAAACTGTCAGCTGATCTCTGAGTATCACTGGTATTGCATCTTTGCCATGCTTACTCCTTCAATAGTAGATTTATTTGTTACTTTAAAGTGACATACTTTTCTATGTAGAACTATTACTTACCTGACGACTAATTAAAGAATACTTTCATTCAGAACGAGAAAAACGTGCAAAATTTAAAAGAAAATTGAGTAACCTGGCAACACAGCAAGCCTGCCACCAACCTGGCCGCCTCCCATTCACAAGTCAGATTTGAAAATTTCACCACTTGTAAACCATTTCATTAAATACCTATACTTAAAGAGTATTTTATGCTTAGAATTGCATAAGCTTGCATTTCCCAGAGTTTCCGGAGAAACTCGTGAATCACCCTGTATATACACATATTTATATACATATATATATATCATCATCATCATCATCATCATCATCATCATCAACCAATCCTATATCGCCCCACAGAGGAGCGTAGGAGCCCGGGGCTAGCATAGTTGGTCCTGACATTTAAGATGAGAGTGACCAGCCTCACTCATCCCTGAGTGGCATTACATCAGCAATAAACCTCAACCATCCCTTGGATTTAAACCTTCACCAGCTCAGTCCGACTGGAGCGCCGTAATTACCCACTAAACCGCCAGTTGCCAAAATTTGGTTATATTGTTACAACCCAGCATAGTAAATGGTTTCCTGGTGTACAGGAAACCATTTGGCTTGTCACTCAGTGTAGAGTCACCCACATGCAGAAGGACAAAGAAAGAATGAAGGAAAGAAAGACAGAAGACGAAGTGTAAAGTCACCCGTAAGCAGAAGGACAAGGAAAGAATGAAGGAAAGAAAGACAGAAGAGGATTCAAAGAAAGAAGGATGGAGGAGAGGAAAGGGCAGACACCTGAGAGCAACACTACATCAAGTGAGTGGATGGTAAGCGCTCCAACTTACCATATACTATATGCAGATATAACCCAACCCTTGGCTATTTCGGGTTCCTCTATAGTGTTTTATTGCTATCGCTCCTGTATAAAAAACTACCCAAATACCTTTATCATGCACTAAATGCCTGCTATCATGCACCAGTAAAAAGGCCGGGTCCGGCACTCTGCCCAACCAATAAAAGATTCACTTGGTGATTGGTTGCATGACGTCAGCGCCAGCCGAGCGCTGACTGCCCTCCCGACCGAGTCTCCCCTGCCACCCGCAGAGCCATTGAAGTGCTTGTCCTCAGACTGCGAACAGTGACAGTGGGAACAATAACCTTTTTTGTGATATTACAATGGCCAAATAACTCAAAGTCAAATGGCCACCCCTTACTGGATTATGGCATCTGGCAATTGATTGATAGATCACCCATAGCTGTCTCCATTAATGACGGCGAATTGCCTTGTTATTGTTGTGACGGCGAATTTGACTTAGCGAATTGTCCCAAAACCATCAGTCCTTCCTGACGACTTCTTTATAGCTTTTATTTTATTTTTTTCCTTTATTGTTGATGACTAATGGCTTTGAAAATACTTTCACACTGCATTTTTTTTTTTTTTAATGGGCTCCCAAACTTATTCCTGGCAAAATATTCGTGATGCTAGACCGCTATCAAAAGGAACAGTAAGTTCTGTTTTTATTAACTCTCCCCTTAAAACTAATAACTCAAAGTCAAATGGCCACCCCTTACGGGACTATGGCATCTGGCAATAGATAGATGGATAGATCACCCATAGCTGTCTTCATTAATGACGGCGAATTCTCGTTATTGTTCTGTCTATCTATCTATTGCCAGACGCCTCAATCCCGAACGGGGTGGCCACAAACAAATCGCCTCCATGTCACTCTGTCCCCTGCCATTTCACTACCACGCTCCCAACTCACACCCCCCTCTCTCATATACCTCTCCACTCCATCCCTCCATCTCATCCTCGGCCTCCCCCTCCTCTCTCCCCCTCCACCTCACTCACATACACTCTCCTCGTCAATCTTTCACTCTCCATCCTCTCCACATGCCCAAACCACCTTAACGTGTTTCTCCTAACGCTTCCCATCACGTTATTGTTGTGACAGGGAATTTGACTTGAGGCGAATTGCCCCGAAACCATCAGTCCTTCTTGACGACTTCTTTACTAGCTGTTTTTTTTTCCTTTATTGTTGATGGCTAATGGCTTTCAAAAATAGTTTCACACTGCCTTTTTTATTTTATGAGCACCGAAACTTATTCCTGGTGAAAATATACATGATGATAGACCGCCATCAAAAGGGATAGTAAGTTCTGTTTTTATTAACCTTCCCCGTAAAACAAATAAGTCAAATGGCCACTCCTTACGGGATTATGGCGTCTGGCAATAGATAGATAGATAGTACAGTATATTTCTAATTTGCATGCTCATTTTTAGACCATTATATGTTATTATGTGGTACAAAAAGGGTATCTTAGGGGTAAATATTTAGGTCATGGCACAAATTAGAATATTACCATAAGTTTTTCAATTCGGCTATCACGTTTTCAGCTATAGCGCAGCCACGGAGGCACCAATTAGGTGTGATAGCCGAGGGTGGGGTGTACATTACAAACAGAACCTGCAATGATTACCACTCTATCTAGGGCAAAAAGACTGTAATAAGCCCATAAGGAAATAGATGGGGCTGGCATCTGAGAAATAGAGAGCAGAATAATTACCCACCTCAAGTGCATGATGCAATGAAAGGAGTCATTGCAGGTGAACTTTTATCCATCTCTGCCCTCCCCTAGCAGGTCAAAAGTCAACAGAGATAAGTCATTGTCTAGGGAACACAGTTTCTGTACAAAATTTACTTACAAAATTTACACAATACCACTATACAGTAATCTCTCTACTATTCGGACATCCACTATCCGGATACATCACTATTCGGCCATCGTAGGCTGTCCAAACCCCCAAATGCCCAGAAATTCGAAAAAATCTGAAAAAAATCCGATTTTTCCCGACCGCGTCAGTTTGAATTTCCTGCTCGCGCCGACTAGCTCCCTTCCCGCCAAATTGCCCTCCTACTAGTTCTGTCTCAACTCCCGTGAACAGTGGATGGCTGTCCGATCGTTTGCGGTATTTTCGATCTTGTTTAAATAATCAAAAGTCACAGTGCTAAGGATAAAGTGTAGTTAAACACTGGATTACTGGACATGCTTCAAGAGCAATTATGACCACTGTAAAAACCTTAGAGATGGGGGTAAACAACAATCATGGACTGTAAGTAAACATTGTCAACTGCTAAATATTTTCCATAATCACTTCTAAATTCTCATTCTCTGGTTTAGTTTATTTACTTCATGCTTTGTGTCCCATATTTGAGTGCACAGGCTGTGAAAGAGGTGATTTTCTCAGTGATTACCATGTCTCTTACATACATTCACTATCTAGTCAACTGGTGAACATTTTTGCCCTAGTCACCTCTAAATCATAATTTTTCTAGTTACATTTTATTTACTTCATGCTTTGTGTCCCATATTTGAGTGCACAGGCTGTGAAAGAGGTGATTTTCTCAGTGATTACCATGCCTCTTACTTACTTTCATTATCTAGTCAACTGGTGAAGATTTTTGCCCCACACACCTCTAAATCATAATTTTTCTGGCTACATTTTATTTACTTCATGCTTTTTGTCTTATATTTGAGTGCACAGGCTGTGAAAAGGTGATTTTCTCAATAATAATCATGTCTCTTCTTTACGTTCATTATGTAGTCAGCTGGCGAACACCCCTGCCTTACTCACCTCAAATTCATCATTTTGGGGTTAAAATTCAATTAATTTATGCTCTGTGCCAATTACTTATGTGAATGGGGTCTTAATTAAGTGCTATGCATGTCCGGTAGGGAGTTAGGTAGGTGTTTTTTTTTATTTAGGTTAGGTTAGGTTAGGGTCAAGAATGACCGGTGCTGTTGGTGAACAGTGAACACATTTGCAATACCTAACTCTTTTTCTAGTAACAGTTTATATATTTGATGCTTTGTATCCCATATTTTAGTGCATAAGATATGAGAAATGATGATTTTCATAGTGATAGCCACGTCCGATACAACTAAGCTGCTAACTCGTGAACACCCCTGCCTTACTCACCTCAGATTCATCATTCTATCTATCTATCTATTGCCAGACGCCTTAATCCCGAACGGGGTGGCCACAAACAGATCGCCTCCATGTCACTCTGTCCCCTGCCATTTCACTACCACGCTCCCAACTCACACCCCCCTCTCTCATATACCTCTCCACTCCATCCCTCCATCTCATCCTCGGCCTCCCCCTCCCTCTCGCCCCGTCCACCTCACTCACATACACTCTCCTCGTCAGTCTTTCACTCTCCATCCTCTCCACATGCCCAAACCACCTTAACGTGTTTCTCCTAACGCTTCCCATCACGTNGCTCCTTCACTTCCTCATTTGTTAGTCTGTCTCTCCATGTGACTCCACATGCTCCTCTCAAATAACTCATTTCCACTGCTCTCACTCTTGACTTCTGTCCTTCCAACAGGGTCCAAGCTTCACTTCCATATGTCAGAGTTGGTATCACAATACTGTCATGTAACAACTTTTTCACTTCCTTGCTCACCTCCCTGTTTCTTACCACTGCTTTCAACGAACCAGCACCCTTCCTTCCCTGCTGCACCCTTTCGAGCACTTCACCCTCCAGACTTCCACCCTTACTCATCACACTGCCCAAGTACTTAAATTCACTCACATTCTCCATATCCTTCCCATCCAATCTCACTGTACATTCACTGGCTTCACTTCTCTCGAAGACCATCACTTTACTCTTCCCCACATTCACCTTCAGATTCCGTTTCTTACACACACTCCCAAACTCATCTACCGAGCCTTGCAGCTCCCCTTCGTCTTCGCTCAACAACACAGTATCATCTGCAAACAACAGTACAGGGAGTTTCCAAACACTGCCCTCTCTCACTAGGGCCGCTCCATCATCCACTGCTCGACCTTGTATCTCTTTTATAACCCCATCCATATACAGATTGAACAACCATGGAGACATGACACATCCTTGTTTCAATCCAACCTTCAAATGGAAAGATTCACTCAGTTTGCCATCCACACGCACTGCAGCCTTAGCACCCTCATACATACTCTTCACTGCCTTCAACAACTTCCCATCCACTCCATATATTCTTAATACCTTCCACAAACCTTGTCTATCCACCCTGTCATATGCTTTCTCCAGATCCATGAAGGCTGCATACAACTTCTTGCCCTTCTCTAGAAACTTTTCCACTAAGGATCTAAGAATGAATATCTGGTCTACACAACCTCTTCTCTTCCTAAAACCTCCTTGTTCTTCTCCAACTAATTCCTCAGTAATTTCCCTAACTCTGTCAATAAGTATCCTACCATATATTTTTCCTATTACACTGAGAAGGCAAATGCCCCTATGATTACCACACACTGCTTTTTCCCCTTTTCCTTTGTACAGAGGAATAATTATACCTGACTTCCAATCCTCCGGGACTCTACCCTCCTCCCAAGCCAATCTGCACACCTTCCACATCCATTCTATTACTATCTCTCCCCCATGCTTCAGCATTTCACCACACACTCCATCAATTCCTGGGGCTTTCCCCATTTTAACTTTCTTCATTGCTTCCACCACTTCCATCCTGGTGATTTCTTCCTCTCTTCTCACAACCCTCCTTCTCCCTGCCATTCCCCAGCCACTTATACTTGCATTACTTTCATTCTCTATGTTCAACAGTTCATTAAAGTGTTCTCTCCATCTGTTTACTTTTTCTCCCTTCTCCACTAGTAATCTACCATTTTTATCTTTCACACCCCCACTGACTTCGTTGGCACCCTGTCTAGCTCTCTTTACCTCCTTCCAGAACATTTTCTTACATTTCCTCCACTTTTCACTCAAATTCCTTCCAAATTCCTCATCCACTCTCTTCTTACTCTCTCTTACTAATCTTATCACCTCTCTCCTCCTCACTACATATAACTCTCTCATCCGTCTCTCAGCTTCTTTGTCGCCCCTGTTCCTCATCCACTCATTATATGCTTTCTTCTTTTGTGCCACAGCCTCTCTCACCTCTTCAGTCCACCATGCTGTTCCCTGAACCCCCTTTCATCTTCTCTTCACCCCACACACCACCTCACATGCTGCACAGATTTCTTCTGTGAATACCTTGCACACACCCTCCACGTCCCCCATCTGCTCCAGTCTATATTTACCCAATCGCTCCTCCACTTCCCTTTTATATTCAGCCTTTATTCCATCCTCTTGTAACTTTTCTACCCTCCTTGTAACAAATACTTCCTCCTGTCCTTCCCTTCTTCTCTTCCTCCATCTTGTTTGGATTCTGATTCTGGCCACCACCAAGTTGTGGTCAGAAAGTCCACTCCCCCAGCCTCTGTATACTCTTGCATCCATTATACATCTTCTCATCCTTTCATCCACACACACACATAGTCAATCATTGCCTTCCGTTCATTCATTCCACCGTCCTCTCTTCTGACCACTTGCCATGTATACCTATGGATCATTTTGTGCCTGAAGAGGGTATTAGCTACCACCAACCCCCTCTCAGCACAAATGTCCACTAAAGCACTGCCATTCTCATCCATCTCTGGAGACACACCCAACTCACCAACCACTCCATCCACCTTCTCATTCCCTACTTTTCCATTCATATCTCCAATCAGTTTCATCATTTTTGGGTTAAAATTCGATTAATTCATGCTTTGCGCCAATTATTTATGTGATTAGGGTCTTAATTAAATGTTATGCATGTCCGTTAGGGAGTTAGGTAGGTGGTTTTCTGATTTAGGTTAGGTTAGGTTAGAGTCAAGAATGACCAGTGCTATTGGTGAACAGTGAACACATTTGCCATACCTAACTCTTTTTCTGGTAACAGTTTATTTATTTGATGCTTTGTATCCCATATTTTAGTGCGTAAGATATGAGAAATGATGATTTTCATAGTGATAGCCACGTCCGATACAACTAAGCTTCCAACTCGTGAACACCCCTGCCTTACTCACCTCAAATTCATCATTTTTGGGTTAAAATTTGATTAATTCATGCTTTGTGCCAATTATTTATGTGAATGGGGTCTTAAGTGCTATGCATCTCTGGTAGGGAGTTAGGTAGGTGGTTTTCTGATTTAGGTTAGGTTAGGTTAGGGTCAAGAATGACTGGTGCTGTTGGTGAACAGTGAACACCTTTGCCATACCTAACTCTTTTTCTGGTAACAGTTTATTTATTTGATTCTTAGTATCCCATATTTTTGTGCATAAGATATAAGAAATGGTGAATTTCATAGTGATAGCCACATCCGATACTTACTTACACTAAGCTGCCAACTCGTGAACACCCCTGCCTTACTCACCTCAAATTGATCATTTTAAGGTTAAAATTCGACTAATTCATGCTTTGTGCCAATTATTTATGTGAATGAGGTCTTAATTAAGTGCTATGCATGTCCGGTTGGGAGTTAGGTAGGTGGTTTTCTGATTTAGGTTAGGTTAGGTTAGGGTCAGTAATGACTGATGCTGTTGGTGAACAGTGAGCACCTTTGCCATACCTAACTCTTTTTCTGGTAACAGTTTATTTATTTGATGCTTTGTATCTCATATTTTAGTGCATAAGATGTGAGAAATGATGATTTTCATAGTGATTGCCACGTCGATACTTATTTACACTAAGCTGCCAGCTCATGAACATCTATGCCTTACTTACCTCAAAATCATCATTTTTGGGTTAAAATTCAATGAATTCATGCTTTGCGTCCATTATTTAATGCATATGGTGTGAGAAAGGGTGATTTTCATAGTGATTTCCATGTCTGATACTTACTTACACTTGCTGGCAAGTTGTGAGCACCTATGCCTTACTCACCTCTAAATCATCATTTTTTGGTTAAAATTCAGTTAATTCATGCTTTGTGTGCATTATTTATGTGAAAGGGGACTTAAATAAGAGCTATGCATTTCCGGTAGGGAGGTAGGTAGGTGGTTTTCTGATTTAGGTTAGGTTAGGTTAGGGTCATGAATGACCAGTGCTGGAGTTTCAGGGCCACTATCCGGACAAGACCATTGTCCGGACATGCCTTTGGCTTTATTACGTCGGATAGTGGAGGGATTACTATTACAATTCTATATCTTATTTCATAAGATATAGAAGTGGTGGGTGGTGAGGTGGCCCTGGAGGTGGTGGTGGGTGGAGGAGTAGCATGGGGTTCTGGAGAGTGTTGTACAACAGTCTTAAGACCAAAACCAGCAAACCGTTGTCTGCACCTGTGCAAGTGGTGGCCAGCCAGGGAGCAGAAGGTTTCTTAATTTAAACCTGAGTAACCAATCACAGTTCACCAGAATATGATGTCACAGTGGTAGCAGACGATGTTTCCACAACGCCATTCATAATTTCCACGATTGTATTGAGGCAGTGGAAGACCACCAAAATATTATGTATATAAGGGTAGCGAACTTCTCAGAGGAAGAAATAAGTGTGCTGATTTATAATTTTTTCGACATTGTACCTTGCATCACCAGATTTTAGATGAGTTTCTTATAGTACATTGGCTTGTTTAATCAGATTTATGTGAATATGATATCTATATCTTTTGCCAGACGCCTTAATCCCTTAAGGGGCGGTCACAAGCAAATCACCTCCACGTCGCCCTGTCCCCCACCATTTCATTGCCCTGCTCCCAGGTCACACACCCCTCTCTCATATACTTCTCCACTCCATCCTTCCTTCTGATCCTTGGCATCCCCCTCCCTCTTCCCCCCTCCACCTCACTCACAAACACTCTCCTCATCAGTCTTTCACTCTCCATCCTGTCCACATGGCCTAACCACCTCAGTGTGTTTCTCCTAATGTTTCCTATCACATCCACCTTACAACACTCCTTCACTTCCTCATTTGTCAGTCTGTCTCTCCATGTAACTCCACATGCTTCTCTCAAATAACTCATTCCCACTGCTCTCACTCTTGACTTCTGTCCCTCCAACAAGGTCTAAGCTTCACTTCCATAAGATAGAGTTGGTATCACAATACTGTCATGTAATAACTTTTTCACTTCCATACTCTCTTCCTTGTTTCTTATCACTGCTTTCAAGGAACCAACAACATTTCTTCCTTGTTGTACCCTTTCAAGCACTTCACCCTCTAGACTTCCATCCTTACTCATCATACTACCCAAGTACTTAAATGCTCTCACATTTTCCATTTCTTCCTCATCCAACGTCACTGTACATTCACTGACTTCACTTTTCTCGAAGACCATAACTTTGCTCTTCCCTACGTTCACCTTTTGATTCCGCTTCTTACACACACTCCCAAACTCATCCACCAAGCCTTGCAGTTCCCCTTCGTCTTCACTTAACAACACAGTATCATCTGCAGACGACAATTCAGGGAGTTTCCAAACATTGCCCTCTCTAACTAGGGCCGCTCCAGCATCCATTGCCCTACCTTGTGTCTCTTTTGTAACCCCATCCATATACAGATTGAACAACCACAGAGACATGACACATCCTTGCTGCAGTCCAACCTTCAAATAGAAAAATTCACTCAGTTCACTGTCCACATGCACTGCAGCCTTAGCATCGTTTTCGTTTTCGTTTTTGAAGGCTCCAAGATGCTTGCATGCGTCGGCCTTGGTCACCTAATGGCGGCTCTCCACACTGCTCGGTCCCTGGCAGCCTCCCTGTTCAGTCCCTTAACCCTTGTCACACTTAATGACCTCGTCCCATGTCTTTCTCGGTCTACCCCTCCCAACCCCTCCCCCAATACTAACACCTCTCACCCTCTGTACCCAATTATCATCCCCCATCCTCTCCACATGTCCAAACCACCTCAGCCTACATCTCCTCATCACAACACCAATACACTCCAGTCCCATCCTACCTCTCAACTCTTCCATCATAAACCCAGCCCCCCCAGGCCTTGCATGCAGGGACGCACTGCACATCCACCTAATCATTGTCATTTCTGTACGTTTAAACCTGCAAATATCCTCTTCCTTTACTGCCCAGGTCTCACTACCAAACAGCATCACACTCCTAACACAAGCTGCACACAAAGACCCCTTAGCACGTAAGGAGAGTCCTCTCAATGTCAGGAGAGGCAACAGCTCCCTGAACTTCTTCCAACCACTTCTCACCCTAGCAACCGAGCTAACTCCAGCCCCACCTCCGGCACATAACATGTCTCCCAAATAACGAAACTCCTCCACACACTCAAGAGACTCACCTGCAAGATCAACCCTCTCATGCCTAACAATCTCCACCTGCTCTCCCCGACATGCCGCACACATGAAATCAGTATCATCTCGCAGTCTACCTCTAATACCACTACATCTCTTGTGCACCCACTTATCACAAACACTACACAAGATGGAATTGCTTCCCACACCCTTGTGGCAAACTGCACATGGCCACTCTTCCTCTTTTCTGATTGTACCGCCACCAACCCTAGATATCATCACTTTTGTTTTATCTGCATTCACCCTCAAGCCCTTGTGCCCCATACCATCTCTCCACTTCTTAAATCTTTCCTCCGCCTCCTTTTCATTCTCCGCGATCAACACCAAATCATCAGCATACAACATCTCCCATGGGAGTCCATATCTGAAGTCACGTGAGAGGGCTTCAAGCACCATGATAAACAACAAGGGACTCAAAACTGACCCCTGATGCACACCAACATTCACGGAAAACTCATCACTCAAAGCTCCATTCACTCTTACCTGGGTGCGAGCACCCATGTACATGGCCATAACCACCCTAACCAGCCACTCTTCCAACCCAAGCTTTCTCATTGCCCACTTCACCACCTCTCTAGGGACTCTGTCAAAGGCCTTTTCCAAATCAACAAAAACAAAATACAATTCCCTTTTCTTTCCAATATATTTTTCCTGAAGCTGTCGAACAATGAATATGGCATCAGTGGTCCCCCTGCCTGGCATAAACCCAAACTGCATCTCATCGATATTCACTCTTTCTCTAATCATACCTTCTAGAACTCTCTCCGTTACTTTCATTATCTGATCTAAGAGCTTTATACCTCTGTAATTTCCCCTTTCCAGGGCATCACCCTTTCCCTTGTACACATTTACAATTACACTCCTCAGCCAATCATCTGGGACAACACACTCATATATAATCCTATTTATCAGGTCAGTGACTAAACTCACCCCAGTATCTCCTGAGGCCTTCAACATTTCGGCAGTCAACCCAGACACACCTGCCGCCTTCCCCACCCACATCCTGCCTATTGCCTCACTCACAGTAGCAGCGTCAATCAAAGGCCAAGCGCCAAACACTGGATCAGCGGGCTCCAAACCTTCTCTATCCCAGTCAAACTCCTCATTCAACAATCGGCTATAATGCTCTCTCCAAGCATCTTTATTATCATCACTGCTCACCACCACCCTTCCATCATCATTCTTCACACACTGCTCACCTACAATGTCCCGATTATCCCTCTTCACCTGATTTGCCACCCTAAAAATCATATTTTTCCTTTCTCCATGATTTAGATTATCAAGTAAAAGTCTCTGTGACTCAGACTTCGCCCTGTATATCTCTCTTCTAGCCCTGCGCTTGGCAGCCAAGTACTCCTCCCTGTTACCACCATTCTTCCATTCCCGGAAAAGCCTTCTTTTCTCCTTAACTGCAGCTTCTACACCCTCATCCCACCACCAAGTTACTTTATGTCTTGGTGGGCCTCTTGTCTAACTATGTATTACTTCGGTAACTCTTAAGAGGTTGTTCTTAAGGGCTCTACACTGTTCATTAACACCTCTATCTATGGCTTCCTGTTCAACCACCACTCTCCTCATCTCACTATAAAAGGCATCCCTTACTGATTGGTTTCCCAGCTTCCATATTTTCCTCCTAGGTACATATGTCGTCCTTCTCATCACTCGATCCTTAAGCACCATGTCACAAATCAACAGTTTGTGCTGCCGCACACACTCCTCGCTTCCTATAACTTTAACATCGCTCAATAATCTATCAACCCTCCTGACCAGAAAATAATCTATCTGACTACTAATTCCCCTGGACTCATACGTAATCAACCGTCTGATTCTTTTCCTAAAATGTGTTTTGCACACAATCATGTCCATAGCCTCCCCAAACTCGAGTATTCTTTCCCCTTCCGCATGCCTCACACCATACACACATCCTCCATGGACTCCTTCATAACCTTGAGATGCTTCACCCACATGACCATTTAAATCCTCTCCCAGAACCACTACCTCATCATCACCCATACCACTCACTACACGTATTAAATCATCGCAAAATCTATCCTTCTCTGCGTCATCCAATCCCACCTGTGGAGCATATGCCGATATAACTGAAACCAACCTCTGCCCGACCAAAATTTTCACTACTAATATCCTATCACTTACTCTCATAACATTCATGACATATTCCACCCATTTCTCTGCAACCAACACACCCACACCCCCATATCCGTCAGTTCCCCCCTGCCAAAACAACTTATAGTAGCAATCCTTCCCAACAATCTTTCTGGCTGATCCACCCCTTTACCGGACTTCTTGCAAACAAGCCACATCCACCCACCTCCTACTGAATGCCTCAACAACTTCCCCTGCTCTTCCTCTCAAACTTCCCACATTCCACGAACCCACCCTAAACCCCCTGGGTGATTTGCTGTCCTCAGGCTTGCTTTGGTGCTTGTTTTTGTTCATAGTCAAAGTCGGTAAGATAAAGGGGGGTAAACATTCCAAAGGCCCGACCCATTGCACAGATCCAGGTCCAGGCAATGGATCTGGGACCCCTAACCCACTAGCTTACCAGTGGCTGTGGTAGTGGCCTCGGGGCACCCTGCCAGGACAGCTGCAGGGACACCCTCCAAGCGCAGCTTGGCACTGCAACTGCCCCGCCATTATACACCCAATGATAGGGCAGCCTCCTGGGGCGCTACTCCCAGGTTCGGGCCCCTCTCTATTGAGCGGAAGCGGCAGCCTGGGAACCGCAATGCCCTGTACCCTCTAGCACAGGTTCGAGCCCCATCTCGCCCCGGACCCATGATCTATGCCGGCGGAACCCCAGTCAAGCCTCCCCCCAAAGTCCGCCACTAGGTAGCGGGGGCAAAGTTTTCTGGCCGCATGCCCTTGCTGGCGTCAACCCCTGTAACGTAGTGGGATACGTTGTGTAATATGTAAAGCGCATGTGGTGTAGTGCATAGGATAGTTAGAGGAAATGTTTGGGAGAGTATGCTGGTCTACTCTCCATGTTACTGTCACACTGAAAAGGTCAGCAAAGGGGGATGGTTAGGTAACTAGTGAAACAGGAGCTCCAGCTCTCCCTATCACCAGTATTCCCATTCCACCAGTATTCCCCTCGGGAGTACTACCCTGTTCGGCCCATGCTACAGCCTCCTCCTACACTTCCTCATACATAATCTTCACGGCCTTGAACAACATCCCATCTACACCATATATTCTTAATACTTTCCCCAATCCTTGTCTATCCACCGTGTCATATGCTTTTTCCAAATCCATGAAGGCTGCATACAACTTCTTTCCTATCTCTAGACACTTTTCCACCAAAGATCTAAATGAATATCTTATCTACACAACCTCTTCCCTTCCTAAAACCTCCCTGTTCTTCTCCAACTAATAACTCTGTTATTTCCCTAACTCTGTCAGTAAGTATCCTACCATATACTTTTCCTATTTCACTAAGAAGACAAATGCCCCTATGATTACCACACACTTCTTTTTCCCCTTTTCCATTGTTCAGGGGAATAATTATACCTGACTTCCAGTCCTCCGGGATTCTACCTTCCTCCCAGGGCAATCTGCACATCTTCCACATCCATTCTACTACTATCTCTCCCCCATGCTTCAGCATTTCACCACACACTCCATCAATTCCTGGTGCTTTCCCCATTTTAACTTTCTTCATTGCTTCCACAACTTCCATCCTACTAATTTCTTCCTCTCTTCTCACATCCCTCCTTCTCTCAGCCATTCCCCAGCCACTTATACTCACATTACTTTCATTCTCTATGTTCAACAATACCTTAACCTCTTAACTGCGGGTCGTCACTCTCGTGACGGTCTGGCGCAATGGATCAAACTGCGAGGCGTCACTTTGGTGATTCTGTGTTGTTTTGAATTCACCCCAGGCTTTCAGTTGGTGACTTGTATCATCTATCAGTACTGCCAATGTCCAACATTAATCAGAGCTGCTAATGTCATCAGTACTCCCATCCATTGTTGACAATTTAGTAGTCATTTTCCCCCATTCTTGACTCCCCTTCCTGCCTTCCCTCCATTACCCTCTCGTGTCATCTGCTCAGCCGCTCTGCGCTACGCAAATCTTCCCCAGATTTTTCCACTGATTTCATCCATTGAAATGAGCCCTATGCCCTATTCTTATACAAAATAATATATATATAAAAAAAATAAGGTAATTGATCGTGTCATTCACCTGGAATTGGCTAATTATCACTTGGCAGCATCCAGCCTGTACTCGTTCGCTAATTTCCCCTGCTTTTTCTCCTTGAAATATGCCGTATGACCTGTTCTCGTAATATATATTAATATAAGAAAGGAAGGAAGAAGCCTGAGTGATATTTATATTCACCTGGAACTAGTTAATTTATTATGTATTGTCTAGATTTCCTACGACTTATTTCATAGCATATACATTAGCAGCTGACATTTTGAACTCTTGGCTACCGAGATATGTACATCATTCAGTTCACTGTTGTCCATCAGGGTGGAATCACGTCGCAGTCACGCCCCTCCATTTCCTCTGCTTTTGCGCTCATTATAAAAGTCCCTATGACATCTACCCCTACTAAACATTGTGTGGGAAGTGGTAAAGGACTGTAGATATATATAAGTGTTATAAAGTACTAGAAATAATAAAGTGTGAGTGTGTATATGAATAAGAAATGACAGAATACGAGCGGCGAACTAGCACAATTGGGAGGCTCTTACGCGCTCGTATTTTAAATTGCTTTCACAGTTTTTTTTTTTTTAGTATGGATTTCAAACTATTTGGAAATCATTGAATAGTGTTTCTAGTGATAATATCAGGCAATGGTATTCATATTATGGGATGTCGGGAAGTGTAAAGTGGAGACTTAGTTACCCAACTTCAGAAGTCTCCACAAGTCCTGCGGTAGTCGTAAAAGGCTCAACAAACATGCCAGGAGATAGCTGAAGGTATGTGCCATATGCATATATAATTATAATATTCTAGGACTAATAACTGTTTTTTGGCAAATATTTTTAAAAAGTCAGTCGGAGCGTGAATATCCCCGCGGAACGGGCACGGAGTGCCTCCGACAACCCCACAGTTAAGGGGTTAAAATTTTCTCTCCATCTGCTCACTTTTTCTCGTTTCTCCACTAGTAATCCACCGTTTTTATTTTTCACCCCCCAACTAACTTCTTTGGCACCCTCTCTAATTCTCTTTACCTCTTTCCATAACATTTTCTTACATTCCCTCCACTTTACACTCAGATTCCTTCCAAATTCCTCATTCACTCTCTTCCTGCTCTCGCCCACTAATCTTTTCACCTCTCTCTTCCTCTCTACATATAACTCTTCTGCCTCTCACCTTCTTCCACACCCCTATTTCTTATTCACTCACTATATGCTTTCTTCTTTTGTGCCACAGCCTCTTTCACCTCTTCATTCCACCATGCTGTTCCCTGTACCCCTTTTCCTCTTTTCTTCTTCCCACGCATCACCTTACATTTTCAAAGATTTCTTCTGTGAATATCTTGCACACACCTTCCACGTCCTCCATATGCTCCAGTCCATATTAACCCAATCGCTCCTCCATTTCCCTCTTCTATTCTTCCTTTTTTCCATCCTCTTGTAACCTTTCCACTCTCCTTGTATGAACTATTTCCTCATGTCCTTCCCTCCTTCTATTTCTCCATTTCATTTGGACTTCGATTCTGACCAAAGTCCTGTCCCCCACCTCTATATGCTCTTGCATCCATTACGCACCTTATCCTTTCGTCCACACACACAGTCAATCATTGCCTTCTGTTCATTCAGTTCATCACCCACCCTTCTCATCACTCCCCACGAATACCTATGTATCATTTTGTGCCTGAAGAGGGTATTGGCTGTCACAACCCCCTCCCTGCACAAATATCAACTAAAGCACTCACATTCTCATCCATCTCTGCAGGCATACCCCACTCACTGACTACTTCATCCACCTTCACATTCCCTACTTTTCCATATCATGAGGCTGTAATTTGTTTGCAGTAAAGGCTGTATTGGCCAGCAATTCTAGTTTTACCACATATCGAAATAGTACTTGCTCTTATATACTGTACTACAATATACTGTATTTACATTGTCTATGATGGTTGTTATTTTTTGTATTAGTTATTGTTTTTTGTAGAATCGCAACAGTTATATGCTCTTAAGGATTAATTGATGCCTGATTTTATTTTAAGGATTTGGGGACTGTTTTAGTTACGACATTTACAAAAACAGGAGAGTTATATGGCTTATAATGTACTTATGGTTGCCCCTCACATGGCGAATCTCTAAGAGGAGAAATGACAACACCACATAGGGTTTGTGCTCGTTATCAAGGGCTCCAGAATATGCACTTAAGTGAAAAATTGGTCTTACTGCCAAAGATGGTGGACTTGCGAGGATTTTTTAGCTTTCAGAATCGACTCCCAGGTTCATACAAGCTTCATACAAAGGAATGTTAAAGAGTTATACTGGTATGTAGTATAAATCACTTACAGTATAGTGCTACAAAGCTTGGCTTGATTTTGCAGCATGGTTTGGTGGGTGGTGGATATATCAAAGACAAGCTGGTGGAACTGTGTGAGGTGCTTGTAGCCTTGCGTAGCGCCAGCCTGGATCAGTACCCCCTCACCCCTGCCCCACGACCCCCTGATGACCGCAGATTTGCAGAAGTGGTTCTCACCTCTCATCTCCAGACACTGGGAGCCTCAGTTGTAGTGGCAGACTCACCAAATGCTGCTAATAAGGTATGTATATTTATCTTTGGGCTCTGGCCGTAGGGTCAGAGGATCGAATGTACCCAAGGGTCATTGGTAGACATCAGGAAGGGCATCAGGTAATAAAATGCTACACGCTCCAATCCAGAAATCCTCTATCCAGGGGTAACGCCTTAGCCCTTCGGGGATACCAGGTGTAAAATCAGATTTATCTTTGGGCTTTATTCTGGGTGGCATGGAGGGCTTTGTAGCACCATATTGTAAGTGATTTATACTACATACCAGTATAACTCTTTAACATTCCTTTGTATGTTATTTTTATTGTTTTAATATTGATGTAGTTTGCATCAGTAGTATACAATAGGATATTGAGATTTAATGTACAAAATAAATTACTAAGGAAGAGGTACTGCGATAGCTCCAAAGGCACGTGGAATGCAACCAATATTCTTATGTTGTTGCACCATCCATCCGTCCAACAAACTAATCCTTTTTTTGTCCTATCAGGAGCATAGGGGCATGGGACTAGGTTGCTTAATCCCAGCAATTAAGGGGAGGGTGAAGTATCTATTTGTAGCCAAATGCCTTAATTCCAGAAGAGTTGGCCACAGATGAATCTCCTTTGTCATTCTGTCCATCGCAAACAGGCTGTCTTCTCTCCAACTCATACACACACCTCACTCATATACAGTATGCCTTTGTTTTGCAATTGGGATGTGTTTTTCAAAACAGATCTCATGGAGATTGCTTATATAACAAATTTAGCACTGTAGCAAGCATCTAAGCAAGAAAAATAGTTATGTAAAGAGAAATAGGGTATCACAGCAGTTGTATAGGTGAAAAACATAAAGTTAAAATTGGACTTAAATTCACATTGATCATATGCTGAGTGATTGTTTAACAAGGGTATGCCATATCTCTCCATCCCATCCTCATTCTCCCTCTTCCCCACCCCTTAAACTGTCAAGCTGAATTAGAAAATTGCATAACACATCATCCTGGCAAATCCACATTCATATGTAAATTTTGCACTTTGAAATTTCTTCCAGATGATAATGTGGCTTGCTCAGTTTTCTGACCCAAGCACACTACATGCCTCTCGACTGTGCCTCTCCTACTCGCAGTGGCCATTTCATCCAGGGTTGTATATTCAGGTAAGAGTTGGGAAATGTGCTCGCAGCCACCTTTTTAACCCCTTGAATCAAGGAATTGTTCATTTAGTAGTACTGTTGTTTATTCTCATTGATGCGAGAGAGTTTTTTTCATCTTTGCAAAGGCCTTGTATTGATGGGGTTTATTACCTCCACCAACAAAGTTCGAGGAGGTTATGTATTCGCCTATGTGTTTCTGTTTGTCCACACGATATCTCCCAAAGTTCCCATTAAATTTCAGTGAAATTTTGTGGAAGGGTGTGCCATGGGCCAAGGAAGAATTGACTAACCTCTAAAGTCCATTCAACATCGATTGATGTGTTGTAGTCAAGTTTCATTCAGTTCAATCCACATCAGTTTAGTAAAAGCCACAAAAAACTGGGGAGAGGTTGCCACGCCTTTTTGATGACGTAAATGGAAGCCAGCAAATGGGAACAACAATATCTGGTGGTGTCTGGCATGATTGGTTCCCCTAGATGTGGTGGGAGGGCCCACCCCCTGTCCCCTTGGCCATCTCTCCACCTCCCTCTGTCCCATTGGATCCTCCTCTGTCTCCTCCCACCCAAATCTCCCCCATGCCCTTTCTATACCATTGTAGGGGCGTGTAGCAGGCATAGTCCTTCCTTATTGAGGCCCCCACCCCCCTTCTGTCTCCCAGGGCCCTACCACACCTATTCCACCTCCTTCTGCCCCATTGATTCTTCGTCTGACTGTCACCTCCCACCCAAATCAAACAACCCAAACACCACGCCATTGCATCATTGACATACAAGCTATTACCTTCGACCTGTTTTATGCAATGGAATGTATATTATATCTGTTATTAGTTATTTATGTAAGGCTATTAGCCAGTGAATTTTAGTTTCTTTGTATAATTTACTCATTTTCCATCATCTTCAGTGCAAAACTTTTGTGATTGTATGGTACCTGCAACTTACGATTTTTTATTATTTCTGTTGTTTGACCATTTACACATGTCAGTAAGGTTTTTAAACATTTTTTACAACACATGCATGTATTTTATTGTATTACAGTATTTACATGCAGAACCTAACGTTTTACACGACAAGCAATTTATTTATTTTTATCAGTTAATCATAATGTTTTTTCTTCATTTATACATTTCAGTATATGTAAAATTATTTGTCTTATTGAATGATTTATTTATGCAGTGAATTGATATACAGTACTCGTATTTTTATCTTGCATGCAGAGGTAATGTTTTTTTCCCCTTTTTTTATTCACACTCATACAGCTTGTTTCACGCCTGGGCACATGTTTCACATTGATTTGGGTGATTTTTGTAAGGTTATGTGGCAGAAAATGGGTACTGGTATATGCCAAAATTTTCCTATTTCCGTTCAGACGCAATGGGTAATTATTATAACATTTTACTGTCAGTTGTGTGGTAACCATGAGGCCTATGGGGCTGAGATTGGTATTTTCAGGTATGTAAATTCAAGCTCTTCAAATTGGTAAGAGAAAATTTTACCTTGGTGACAGTTGAAAAATCGACGTCTCTTTGCAGCTGGGGTGACAGTCGGGCCTGGAGATCTGTGGACTCTAGGGGTTAAATTTTGTGGCAGATCCAGATCCTGTGTATAATATCTCCAAAACTTCTCAATGAATTTCTATAAAATTTTGTGGAAGAGTGGGCCATGGGACAAGGAACAATTGAATAAATTTGGGGGGGGATCCAGGTCCTGAGTATTCCACACTAATCTCCACGGATCCAGATCCCTTTTAATGGCAATGGCATTGACAGAGCTATGTGCTGTCTGCGTGCTTTCTGGTAAAGACTGTATCTAACCTCAGCAGTAGTCTCTCCTAGGCTGAATAAAATTGTCAGATGGCAGAAATAAAATGAAAAACATTCTTGGGCTAAATGGGTTAATTTTTTTTTATTTTTTTATGCAAGGAGAGGAACGATGGCCATCTACAACAGCGGCTATAGGACGACCAGAAAGGAAGCTAGAGATCAAGGCACACATAGAAGGATAGAAACCGTAGGAGGGCAGTTTGGAAATTAAAGATTTATACCAGACTCGATCGAAAGCCTTTCAGATGTCAAGTGCATTGGCAAAGCTTTCGCCAAAGTCCCGATAGGAGGATGACCAGGAGTCTGAAAAGTAGGTGAGATCGCCAGTGGAGCGTCCCTGACGGAACCCATACTGACGATCAGAAAGAAGGTTGTGACAGGAAAGATGCTTTAAAATTTTTCTGTTAAGAATTGACTCAAAAACTTTTGAGACACAGGATGTTAAAGCAATTGGACGATAGTTAGAGGGTTGGGAATGGTCACCCTTCTTTGGGACTGGCTGAATGAGAGCAAACTTCCAGCGAGAAGGAAAGGTACGAGTTGAGAGACAAAGGCGAAAGAGTTTACCTAGGCAAGGTGTAAGCACAGAAGCAGTTTTTGAGGACAACAGGAGGGACTCCATCAGGCCCATATGCCTTGTTAATATTGAGGCCAGTGATGGCAGAAAATACATCAGCTGAAGAAATTTTAATGCGAGTCATGAGGAAGTCTGAGTGGGGAAGTGAAGGAGGAACAGCACCGGAATCATCTAAGGTAGAATTGGAGGAGAAAGTCTGAGCGAAGAGATCTGCTTTATCAGTAGAATAAATAGCTACAGAGCCATTAGAGTAGAAAAGAGGAGGGAAGGATGATGAGGTAAAGATGTTAGAAAGGTTTTTGGCAAGGTGTCAAAAGGAGCGAGAAGAATTCGAGTTGGAGAGTTGGGAACATTTAGCACGGATGAAGTTGTTTTTAGCAGAGCGAAGAACAGACTTAGCATGATTCCGGGCAGAAATATAAAAAAGATGTGATTCAGGGGTGGGTTGGCTCCGGTACCTTTTAAAGGCCCTTTTCTTGTTGCGGACAGCATTAGAACAAGCGTGATTAAACCAAGGCTTTCTTGCATTAGTCAGAGGATATGAGAAAGGAATGTATGCTTCCTTGCCCGAGAGAATAACCTCCGTAATGCGCAAGGTACACTCAGACGGCTCCCGGCCATGGAAGCAATAATCATTCCAAGGAAAATCAAAGAAGTACTGCCTGAGGGCCTCCCAATCTGCAGCTCCAAAGTGCCACAGGCAGCGTTTCTTTGGAGGGTCCACAGGCTGTACCGGAGCGATAGGACAGGTTAAGGTAATAAGGTTATGATTGGAGGAGCCCAACGGAGAGAAAAGATTAACAGTGTAAGCAGAAGGATTAGTTGTTAGGAAAAGGTCAAGTATGTTGGAACTCTCTCCAAGGCGGTCAGGGACACGGGTAGGGTGCTGTACAAGCTGCTCTAGGTCATTAAGGATAGAAAAGATGTAGGCTTGTTCACCAGGTGGATCAGTGAAAGGAGAGGAGAGCCAAAGGTGGTGGTGAACACTGAAACCAGGAAAGCATTTACAATGCTGGATGGTAACCTTATAACCAACCAACACTTGTTCCTTGCTTGACAACAGGTGGGTTGGTGGAGGGTTAGTGCATTTTCGCAGAAAGCAACTAACTAAAAATACAAACAAGAAGCCTCAGACCAGGCCTGACCAAAATTTGATGACTAAGGACTAAACAAAGGACATGGCACGGATAGCTACATGGAATGTAAGGGGTTCAAATGATGAGGTGAAAGAAAGAGAGATTGTCCAGGTGCTGGAGGGTGCAAAAGTGGATGTATGTGGATGAACTGAAACTAAACGGGGGGGTGAGACTGTGAAAGAATGAGAGTATGGATGGGGTATGTGTGTGGGAACAGGTGAGAATGAGAGGGCAAAAGGAGTGTGTATTGTTGTGAGTAACAGATGGAAGGAGAATAGAAGAGAATATGGATCAGTTGGCCCAAGGATTGTGTGGGTAAGATTGAAAGTTGGACTACAAATATGGGCGATTGTGTGTGTGTATGTGCCAGTGAGAGAGGAGTTCTGGACAAAAGTTGAAGCATGCATGGAAATGTTTGAAAGGAATGGGAGAGTGTTTTTTATTGGAGGTATGAATGGAAAAGTAGGGAATGTAAAGGTGGATGGAGTACTGTAGTTGGTGAGTGAAGTGTGCCTGCAGACATGGATGAGAATGGCAGTGCTTTAGTGGACATTTGTGCCGGAAGGGGGTTGGTGACAGCCAATACCCTCTTCAGGCACAAAATGATCCATAGGTATATGTGGCGAGTGATGAGAAGGGTGGGTGGTGAACTGAATGAATGGAAGGCAGTGATTGATTATGTGTGTGTGGATGAAAGATTGAGAAGGTGTGTGATGGATGCAAGAGTATATAGAGGCTGGGGGAGTGGACTTTCAAACCACCACTTGGTGGTGGTCAGAATACAAGTCCAAATGAAATGGAGAAATAGAAGAAAGGAAGGACAGGAGGAAGTAGTGCCTACAAGGAGGGTGGAAAGGTTACAAGAGGATGGGAGAGAGGCAGAATATAAAGAGGGAAGTGGAGGAACAATTAGGTAAATATGAATTGGAGCAGATGGGGGATGTAGAAGATGTGTGCAAGATGTTCACAGAGGAAATCTTTGCAGCATGTGAGGTGGTGTGTGGGGTGAAGAGAAGACAAAAGGGAATGCATGGGACAGCATGGTGGAATGAAAAGGTGAGAGAGGCTATCGCACAAAAGAAGAATGCATATAATGAGTGGATGAGAAACAGGGGCATGAAAGAAGTTGAGAGATGGACGAGAGAGTTATATGTAGAGAGGAAGAGGTGAAAAGATTAGTAAGAGAGAGTGAGAAGAGAGTGGATAAGGAATTTGAGTGTAAAGTGGAGGGAATGTAAGAAAATGTTTTGGAAAGAGGTAAAGAGAGTTAGAGTGCTAGAGAAGTTAGTTGGGGAGTGAAAGATGAAAATGGTAGATTACTAGTGGAGAAGGGAGAAAAAGTGAGCAGATGGAGAGAACACATAAAGAACTGTTGAACATAAAGCAATGCAAGTATAAGTGGATGGGGAATGGCTGGAAGGAGGAGGCATGTGAAAAGAGAGAGGAAGAAATCAGTAGGAAGGAAGTTGTGGAAGCAATGAAGAAAGCTAACATGGGGAAAGCCCCAGGAATTGATGGAGTGTGTGGTGAAATGCTGAAGCTTGAGGGAGAGATAGTAGTAGAATGGATGTGGAAGATGTGCAGACTGCCCTGGGAGGAAGGTAGAGTCCCGGAGGATTGGAAGTCAGGCATAATTATTCCCCTGTACAAAGGAAAAGGGGGAAAAGAAGTATGTCTTAATCATAGGGGCGTTTGTCTGCTTAGTGTAATAGGAAAAGTGTATGGTAGGATACTTATTGATAGAGTCAGGGAAATAACAGAGGAATTAGTTGGAGAAGAACAGGGAGGTTTTAGGAAGGGAGGGTTTGTGTAGATAAGATATTCATTTAGATCTTTAGTGGAAAAGTTTCTAGAGAAGGGAAGGAAGTTGTATGCAGCCTTCGTGGATTTGGAGAAAGCATATGACCGGGTAGATAGACAAGGATTGTGGAAAGTTTTAAGAATATATGGTGTAGATGGGAAGTTGAAGGCCGTGAAGAGTATGTATGAGGGTGCTGTGCGTGTGGATAGTGAACTGAGTGAATTTTTCTGTTTGAAGGTTGGTTGAAACAAGGATGTGTCATGTCACCATGGTTGTTCAATCTGTATATGGATGGGGTAATAAAAGAGATACAAGGCAGGGCAGTGGATTTTGGAGCAGCCTAGTGAGAGAGGGCAGTGTTTGGAAACTACCTGTACTGTTGTTTGCAGATGATATTGTGTTAAGTGAAGATGAAGGAGAGCTGCAATGCTTGGTGGATAGGGAGAGTGTGTCAGAAACAAAATCTAAAAGTGAATGTAGGGAAAAGTAAAGTTATGGTGTTCGAGAGAAGTGAAGTCAGTGAATGTACAGTGAGGTTGGATGAATAGGAAATGGATAGTGTGAGTGCATTTAAGTACTTGGGTAGTGTTATGAATAAGGATGAAAGTTTGGAGGGTGAAGTGCTTGAAAGGGTATAATGAGGAAGAAAAGTTGCTGGTTCCTTGAAAGCAGTGATAAGAAACAGGGAAGTGAGCATTGAAGTGAAAAAGCTACTACATGACAGTATTGTGATACCATCTATATTGTATGGAATTGAAGCTTGGACCTTGTTTGAGGGACAGAAGTCAAGAGTGAGAGTAGTGGAAGTGAGTTATTTGAGAGGAGCATGTGGAGTCACATGGAGAGACCGACTGACAAATGAGGAAGTGAAGGAGCGTTGTGGTGTGGATATGGATGTGATAGGAAGTGTTAAAAGAAACACATTGATGTTGTTTGGCCATGTGAAGAGGATGATGAGTGAGAGGCTGATGAGGAGAGTGTATGTGAGTGAGGTGGAGAGGGGAGAGGGAGGGGGAGGCCAAGGATGAGATGGAAGGGTGGAGTGGAGAGGTATATGAGAGAGGGGGGTGTGACCTGGGAGCAGGGCATTGAAATGGCGGGGTACAGGGTGACGTGGAGGTGATTTGTTTGCGGCCACCCCGTATAGGATTAAGGTTTCTGGCAATAGATAGATAGATAGGAAGCATGTGACTAATAGTCATATCTGTACCAGTTACAACTCTGTCTCAAATCTACGAGCGTATGGTGAGCAAGAGATGCTGTAGATACCAATTCATGATGTAGTGGTTAATGCCATCAAATTGGTTATTTTAGTCAATTTATGGTACCTCCAGATGATTTTGTTCAGTGTATAAGAGTTTTTGAGGCAGAATGGTTAGATATAGCCTGCTAGAGATCTTTCCAGAGTTGTTTAAAGTCATGTTTTCCTTTGCCTGAATAAAATAAATAATTCACCACCAGAGTGAAGGTGTTAATAATATACAGTAGGTAGTTGAGGATAGGGTACAGTGAGCAGGCCTCCAGTGTATTCCCCCTTTGACCTTTGCATTTCTTTAATAGCTATTGCATTTCTTTTTTATTATCAGTAGAGCATTGTGAGAGGTGGCACTGGGAAGGTAAGCTTGGTAGATCCTAAAAGTATAAATCTAAACTTGTAAAACCAGTGTAGTGGAAGTGCAGTACACTTGTACATTTTATGCTGTTATGACTGGTGTATTTATTTTTGAACAGGGACAGTTTGATGTGTAGAGGGGGGGGGGGAGTCATAGAGACTGAGTAGGAGTCAGGTGGATATCTGCTACTTGGGCTACAGGCTACAGGAAGTCAGGTTCAGGGGAGGGTCAGCTGGGATGATTGCTGAGAAGGACTGTAGGTATAAGCTGTTTTGGCATGGAAGTGAAGATTGATGTAATGGTGTGGATGTGCTGGTCGGACAGAAGTAGGTGGAATATTTCATGAGTGTAATGAGAGTAAGTGAAAGGATTATTGCAGTGAAAATATTGTTTGGTAAACTCGTGATTTCAGTTTTATCGGCATATGCTCTATAGGTTGGCTTGAATGATGAAGAAAAAGATGGATCCTTGGATGACTTGATATGTGATATGTGTGGTTGGTGGTATGGGGGATAATGAGATTGTAGCTTTGGGCGAGGATTTAAATGGTTATTTGGGTGACACAACTCAGAGTTATGAATTGGGTGATTGGGGAATGCATTAACCTCTTCATTACCGAAATCGATAAGGTTTACACTTGTAAACCTAGAAAAAGTTCTGGCGAGGAACCGAATAATTGTAAGGTTTACGGTGGTAAACCTGATAAGCATAGGGAGGTATAGGAGGGTAGGAGTGTTGGTTTTGGGGTTACTGGAGAGACTTGGGTTGTAAGAACTGGCAACTTGACTCTGACGTCATTCTCCTTGTCATGGCCATGCCATGGCCATATCAGAGTCCATGCCAGGCCATGATTGACATCATTTGGGTATTTTGGATATGATTTATTATTTCTAATGTTTTGGGCATATATATAGACCTATATGGTATGATATAAACAGAAAAAAATAGTTGCACTAGGCATATCAGCAGGTGGTTACCATGACAACCACCCTCCTAGGCCCCACAACCAACCAGCAGCCAGTTCTCACCCGCAACCCCTCAGTTTCCCCCAAGCTGCATGCTGTGTCTGTGTGTGTTTTTTTTGGCTGTTTTTGCGTGATCGTGGCGTCATCTGATACTGATGACGAATTTGATACAAAGCTTGCTAGTGAGTTAGATGAGTCTGACGACAATGAAACTCAATCAGACATATCAGTGAGTGAGTCAGACGATGATTATATACCAGAAAACGACAGTGATAGCGAGAGTACGAGTGATGAAAGCGTGATAGATAATTGCTCAAATCCCAGCCCTGTAGGCTCGCCATTGTTGCAGAGTCCCTCAGGACCTGCCTTCACCCTCTTGTCGGATCCGTTTGCAGATCAAAGGCCACCTCCACTACCTACACTTCACCTGGACTTCCCCAACGTACATCCTGCAGTGTATCAACGCCACGAGGAGCAACATATGAGTACTGTATATACCTTTTTATGTCTGTAAAGTCTATATTTATAGGAACAATGAAAGTTTAGTAAAGTATATATATCCCTACACGTATACTACTATAGGAAATGTATTTCAAATCATGCACAGTGTATCTCGTGGTCAACATGTTCTTGAGAATATAAAAGTAATATAAAATGAAAAACAGCGCACTTATGATAAATGATAACCCCCCACGCACATGCATGAACTTCCAGGAATTCGGTTTGACGGAGGGAGAGAGGAGCGGCTGGGGTTCGGGGGCGCGGTAATGAAGGGGTTAATGGTATGATTAATTTGGAAGGGTAAAGGATACTTGAATTTGTGGAGGTAATGAACATGATAGTGTGCATCACACATTTTAGGAAAGGAGAAAGTAGTTTGATAGCATATGAGTCTAAGGTTAATAGTAGCCAGATTGACTACTTCCTGGTTAAGAGGGCTGATAGAAAGTTGGTGAGGGATGCCAAAGCTATAGGGAGCAAAGAGTGTGTACAGCAACACAAATTACAGTAATAACATGTGACATGGTGCTTAAGGAGCAGGTGGTGAAAAAGAGAACCTATGCAACCAGGCCAAAAATGTGGAAGCTGAATAACCAAACAGTAAGGGATGCCTCCTATCATGAGATGATTAGAATTGTGGCTGAACAGGGAGCTGTTTAAAGATATGTAAATGAATACTGAGCTCTGAAGAACAATCTCTGTTACTAATTCAGTGTGGAGATGAACCAGGGGCTTTCCAAGACATATGGTAATATGGTGGCGGGATGAGGGTGTAGAAACCATAGTTAAAGAGAAAAGAAGACTCCTGGGAATGGAAAAGGAGTGGTAATGGAGAGGGACACTTGGCTGCCAAGTGTACATTGTAACTGTAGGAAGGAAAAGTATACAGGGCAATATCCGAGTCTTCTCAGAGACTTGCTGGATAAATAGTGCTGGAAGGAAGAATGTGGTATTTGAGGTGGCAGATCAGTCGAAAAGGTAAAACAGGGATATTGTAGATGAGCTGTGTGTGAAGAAGAATGAAGGAAAGGTAATGTGGACAGTGAGAATAGTAAAGATGCCTGTCGGAGAGCATTATAACTGGCTGCTAAATGAGGAGTTTGACTGGAACAGGGAAGGTTTGGAGTCAGTTGATCCAGTGTTTAGCCCTTGGCCTTGGATTGTTACTGTTGCAGTGTGCCGTGCAATATGCAGGATGCAGTTTGGGAAAGGGGCAGGTGTGTCTGGGTTGATTGCTGAAATGTTGAAAGCCAGAGGAGATTCAGTTGTGGGTTTAGTTAGTGATTTGATAGATTCGATTATATTTGTGTGTGTTGTCTCAGATGACTGGCTGAAGAGTGGATTGTAAATGTGTATAATGGGAAGGGTGATGCCCTAGTTGGAGGATGTTATAGAGGCATAAAGCTTTTGGGCCAGATAATGAAGGTAATGGAGAGAATCCTAGAAGGTATGATAAAGGAAAGTATGAATATTGATGAGATGCAGTTTGGATTTAAGTCAAGCAGATGGACCCTTTTTTGCCATATTCATTGTCCGAAAGCTTCAGGAAAAATATGAGATTTGTCCAAAAAGATACCATACTTTTTAAGTAGCGCACCAACTAGCAGGCATACCACGATCACAGCAGGAGCACTGTGTAGTGGCGACTTTGCGTTTTAGTCTAACACTAGCCGCATTATGTCACATCACTTGGTCATTGAGGTACGTGCATTTGAGTGAACGTATGTTAGTGCACTTAGCAAATTATCTTCTGTCTCTTCTGTCGTCTGAAATCGGCAGTCTTTAATCCGTGGATTGTACAATTACCTTTTTTATCCTACCCTGTGGTGTGTAAAAAATGAAGAAGAAATTTTATTTTTTAAAGTTTTTGTTTATTATAAACATGAAGATAAACATCCAGGGCATCACCTGGTGAAAAAAAAACTCTCTCTCTCTCTCTCTTTCCATTTTTGCATAGGGCCATGCGTATGTAGAGGAGTAGTGGAAAATGAAAAAAAATATATATATATATAAACTTTAAGATAAACATCCAGGGCATCATCTGGTGAAAAGAAAAAAATCTCTCTCTTTCCGTCTTTGCGTAGCGCCATGCATAAGTTTGCGTAGGGGTGGAGTAGTTAGCAGTGATGCACAGCCAGCACAGCCTGAGCTGTAGCTCACAACGCAACGCCACCCAGCCTGAGCTGTGGCTTACAGTCCACGGGTTAAAGGTGGATCTCAACTTTGAGGGGGGGGGGAGTCCGCAGGGACCTAATTTGTAGAGTAGGGCAGCTGGGAAATGATAGTCATCTTGTGCCTCACCAAAAAGTCATGGATAAGGAGTGACATGTGAGCAAGTGCATTATCATGTTGCAGCACCTTGGCTTTGTTTGTCCACACCTCAGGCCTCTTCCTTCTCACCTCCTCCATCAAATGCTTCAGCACATCCAATTAAAACTCTTTATTGACTGTCTGACCACATGGAACAAATTCAAGATGAACGACGCCCCTCCAGTAAAAAAAGACAAGGAACATCACCTTCACGTTTTAGCAACTCTGATGTGCCTTTTTTGGTTGTGGTAATGATGTTCCAACCCACTGGGTCGACCGCCTTTTGGTTTTGATATCATAGCCATACATTCATGTTTCACCACCTGTTATGAGAC
Organism: Birgus latro; assembly: GCA_018397915.1. Classification (NCBI taxonomy): domain Eukaryota; kingdom Metazoa; phylum Arthropoda; class Malacostraca; order Decapoda; family Coenobitidae; genus Birgus; species Birgus latro. The sequence goes on from JAGKTI010000380.1 coordinate 73,807, forward strand.
AGAATTTCAAGCAAACACATTGCTCTTCAAAATACTTCGTTGTTCAACTTGCAACAAGTCACCAGGTGCTCTAAACACAAGTTCACTCAAGTGTGTGTACCTCGATGACTAAGTGACATAGCATGACATGGCTCGTGCCAGACTAAAGCTCAAACTCACTGTTAAACGCTCTCCCATTGCGATCATGCTACCCTGGCTCGTTGGTGTGCTGTTTAAAAAGTTTGGTTTCTTTTTGGACAGCCCTCATATACTGGAAGGGAAAGGGAGCTATACTTCATTTTTGTTGATCTGGAGAAGGCCTTTGACAGCAGCCCTAGGGAGATGGTGACGTGGGCAGTTAGAAAGCTTGGGATGGAGGAGTGACAGGTTAGAGTGGTCATGGCTATGCATGTGGATGCTGACATCCAGATGAGAGTGAATGGTGGTTTTAGTGATGAGTTTTCTTTGAATATTGGCATGTATCAGAGATCAGTCTTTAGCCCATTATTGTTTGTGATGGTGCTTGAAGCTCTCTAACATGACTGGAGAAATGGACTCCCATGGGAGATGGTGTATGCTCATGACTTGATGTTGATAACAGAAAGATTTAGGAAGTGAAGAGACTGAACCGGGCACAAAGGTTTGAGGGTAAATGCTGAGAAAACAAAAGTTATGAAATCCAGGACTGTTGGCAGTACAGTACTGTCAAAGCAGGTGGAGTGTAGCCATCTGCAGTTTGCCATAAGGATGTGAAAAGTAACCCCCATCTTTTGCAGTGTTTGTGATAAGTGGGTGTATAAGAGATGTAATGGTATTAAAGGTAGGCTACAAAGTAATGCTAATTTTGTGTGTGCAGTGCATCGGGGAGAGCTTGATACAGATGTGTGGGGTGCATCCTCTACATGGTATGCCCTAGATCTTTACCATGTACCATTACCCTACAGCCCGCAGACCATTCTTAAAAATTCGTGGACTTGCGCGAAGCTACAGTTCATAGGACAAGGATTGCCACTGTTGCTGCCAAGCTCGACCAACGGCGATGCCTCTTAGCGGATATGATGCATTTTGGGGGAGCCTGTCTCTGTCTCCTCATTGCTCTCCTTTGCTGAAATAGAACAATGTTGTTCAATCCCTTCAGTGATATTGAAACCAGGGTCACTAGGGACTCAGCCATGAAACCCAACCTTTTGAGGGCTGCGTTGCTTTTACATGCCAGCATCCCTTGCCAGTTGAGCAGTACTGCCTCAACTGTTGCTGTGGGACGGGCTGCCCCGGTGGCGGATTAAGGGGGGGGGCTGACTGGGCTGCAGCCAGGGGCCCCCAGTATTTGGGGGGCCCCCAATTCCTACAGTTTGTCAACAAAAAATCTGATACAAAAGGTCCATCTCAGCAGTTACTTCAACAAAAAAGGGATGAGGCTATGGCACACCTAATGTCTGATTTGGCTCATATCTCTGATTGGGGTAAAAATAATCTTGTTATTTTTAATGCAACCAAAACTCAGTTCTTACACTTATCAACCCGACAAAGTCTTCCTCAGGAATACCCACTAATGTTTAGTAATGAACAGTTATGTCCTGCATCATCCTTGAACATGCTTGGGGTTTCATTCTTTCGGGATTTGTCTTGGAAAGAACATATTACATCTCTTGTGAAATCTGCTTCCAAGAGATTAGGTGTGCTAAGCCGATTCTGAACTTTCTTTACCCCTGCACAGTTGTTGACCTTGTACACGGGTTTTATTCGCCCGTGTATGGAGTACAACTCTCATGTGTGGGGAGGCTCCCCACATGCAGCTCTTCTCAATAGGGTGGAGTCAAAGGCTTTTCGTCTCATTAACTCTCCTCCTCTTACTGATTCCCTTCAACCTTTGTCTCTTCGCCGCACTGTTGCTTCTTTATCTCTCTTCTATCGTTTCTCCAATGGTCACTGTTCCTCTGAACTGTCTGCTTGCATCCCTCCACCTCTACGACGGGCACGTAGTACCCGTCTAGCAACAAACTCTCATCCCTTTTCTGCCCAACTCTCTAATGCAAGAGTTAACCGTTACTCCCAGTCCTTCATTTCTGCAACTGGTCAACTCTGGAACTGTCTTCCTCTGTCTGTATTTCCTACTTCCTATGATCTCCAGTCTTTCAAACGCAGTGTGTCCAGGCATCTCGAATTGAACGGATCTTGAATTTGGCTCTCTTTTGCACTGTTTTTGCATTTCTTGGAAGGAACAGTATGCAGGCCTGTGGCCTTTGGTTCCTTCTTCCTTGCATTAAAAAAAAAAAAAAAAAACTAAGGGGAATGCATGATTGAGGGCCCTCCAAGGGCCCTTCCCAATCCTCCATAACAAACCTTCCCTCAGGTATTCCCCCACGGCTACATTAACAATATATTTAGGTTTTCATTATATAAAGTAATAAAAATAACAATAGGCCTACATACAACTTAATCCCCAATCAGTTGGCTGCTGAATACGATGATTTTCGATCTGAATAAAATAATCGAGACTCGTTTCGCTCGCCAACTGTTTGATAATAGAGCCCCCACTTGAAGTTTAGCCAGGGGCTCGATGCACTCTTAATCCGCTCCTGGGCTGCCTGCTGACACGCTGCCAGTTTCACAGCAGTGGTATTATAGTATTCAACCTAGCTTGCATGAACTTAATATAGTGAAGGATAGCGGGCATCAGATGTTACCTGCATGTCTAAAAAAACAACAGCGGTCCCTGTGTCAATCAGAAGGTCTGGCCATCTCATAACTAGACCTGCTCGCAAGAAAATATTGATCTTCGTGGAGAGTCTCCTGAGTGTGTGAAGTTTTGTTATTTGGGGGACATTTTATATGCAGGAGGTGGGGCTGGAGCTAGCTGTGGTTAGGGTAAGGAGTAGTTGGAGGAAGTTCAGGGAGCTGTTGCCTCTTCTAGCATAGAGAGGACTCTCCCTACACCATGCTAAGTGATTTTTGTATGCTGTTTGGTAGTGAGACCTGAGACCTGGACGGTAAAGGAGGAGGATATTCGTACAGAAGTGACATTGATTTGATGGATGTGTACCATGCCCTTGAATGAGAGGCCTGGGGGGACTAAGATTGTGATTGAAGAGTTTAAAGGAAGGAGAGACTTGAATGTATTGGTGTTTTGGTGAGGTGTAGGTTGGGATTGCCTGGACATGTTGAGAGGAGGGAGGATGATAGTTGGGTGCAGAAGGTGAGACGTGTCAACGTTTGGGGTAGGGCTGCAAGAGGCAGACTGAAAAAGACCTGGGATGAGGTCATAGAGTGTGACCTCATGGATATGGGATTGAATAGGGAAGCTACTAGAGATTGACCAGCATGGAGAGTTGCCATTAAGTGACCAAGGCTGATGCATGCGAGGATGTTGAAGCCTTTATAAATGATACAATGCAAAACAAAGCATTGTGAGATGGTCTGCTGGGAAGACAAGTTTAAAAGCTGATAAAACAGTTGCAAAGGAAATGCATGTCCTTGTGCTGTGGATTGGCCTGTCTTTTGTATTGTGGCTAAGGTTAATGTTTTTTTTTTTTTTTTTTTTTTAAGGGTAATGCATTTCTTTTGTATTTTAGAGCCAGTTAATATACATATATATTACAGTTGACCCTCAATGCTACGGACCCCGAATCAACGGATTTCAGAAGCAACAGAAAATATCTGCTGGCAGAGAATCACTCCAGACACCAGTCATTTTTTGTGTTTCATTACAGGCACAGTCACGATCAGTAATTTTTGCTCAGGGGTGCCCCCTTTGTACCACTGTATACCCAGGGAAGATGGGAGGGAGTGACGAAACGAGCTACCCCAGCTCCCTACCCTCCCCCACACCCCTACCTCACCCAACCCCCTACTCATCATTCTTAACTGGCAGTTACATATCAAGCTAACCCCATACCTTACACTCATAGTCACATTACTAATACACAAACAAAACACTAGGACATGTAAAAAGTTATAACATTGACAATAAAAAATGTTGACAACGGCCATTCTGGGCCTCATGTGTCAGGTGCTTGCATGCGTACGTGTGTGTGTGTGTGTGTGTGTGTGTGTGTGTGTGTGTGTGTGTGTGTGTGTATTTACCTAATTTACCTAATTGTGATATACAGGAAATGAGCTATGCTCTCAATAAGTCAAATTTTGCTTTATACTCATTAAAGTTTTTAGACTGGATGATCTCTTTGTCCAGGCTATTCCACAGGTCTATGCATCTGTAAGGAAAGCTATATTTCTTGATGTCATTAAAGCAGGTTGGCTTCTTTAGTTTCATTCTGTTTCCTCCTGTTACCCTCTCATCCCACACAAACAGATTTTCTCTCTTAATTTTATTTACTCCCATCATGGTCCTGAACACTGCAATCATGTCACCCCTCTCACTCTTTTCCTCTAAAGAAGGCAAATCCAGCCTTTCCAGCCTCCAGCCTTTCTCTGTATGACAGATCTGCCAGACTGGGGACCATCTTGGTTGCTGTTCTTTGTATTCTCTTAATCTTGGTTATATCTTTTTTTGTGTGGGGACCACACTACTGCCGCATATTCTAACCGGGGGACGGATCATGATCACTATCAATTTTTTCATCATTTCCTCATCCATGTAATGAAATGTGTGTGTTGGTGTGTGCATGTTTTTGTTTGTTTGTGTGTGTGTGTGTGTGTGTGTGTGTTCTTACCTAATTGTATCTCTACAGGAATGAGAAGCTTGTACTGTCCCATGTCTTAAACCATTTTCATCATACATCTTAAATTTATGAATTGTTTTTGCACACACCATTTCATTCTTTAGTGCATTCCACTGATTAATTGCCCTATTTGGGAGACTAAATTTCCTTACGTCTTTATCACCTCTCTTTTTATGCAGTTTTTTCAGTGTCCTCTTGCTGATGCTTCCCCATAGGTTATATATTCATTTATGTCTATTTTCTCCTTCCCTGATATGCATTTACATAGCATAATCATGTCTCCTCTTCTTCTCTCCTGTAGTGTGTAGTGTGTGTGTATGTGTGTGTGTCCAATGCAGTGCACCCGACACATGAGGCCTGAGGTGGCTATTGTTAATGTTTTTGTTTTACTGTTACTATCATTATGCATTAATTTCTTTCTGCAGTATGTTGATAGTTATATCATATTCTTTTAACATATCCTGGTGTTCTGTGTTTGTATTAACAATGGGACCAAGAGTGTTAAGCATGAAATCAGCTTGAGATGTAACTGCCACTTAAGATGACGGGTGGGTTGGGGGATGGTAGGGGTATGGGGGAAGGTTGAGAGCTGGGGTAGAGGCAGGCGGAGCTCAATTTGTCCCCCCCCCTCCTCTTCCCTGGCTATACAGGGGTAGTAAGGGGGCTCCCCTGGGCAGAAATTAGTGATCATGAGTGTACATCTTTTTTCATTTCTAACTACATAGAGTATTTTTCTTTACAGGTACAAAAATAAATGATACTGTAGTTGAACATAAAAAATTACTGTAATAGAGTACTGTACCGTACTGCGCAATGGACAACAAGCAAGTCGTAATATAATGGGTCCATAGAAAACAGGGTATTGTGAGGTAAACTAGTCCGCGATAGCGTCGCAGCACCTTATTCTTGATACCATCGTATTTCTTTTGCTATTTTTCGAGTTTTTGGCTACTTTTCCATTCATTTTCAAGCAGCGGACTTTTTCAAGCAACAAACATTCATCCCTCCCTATTAGTCTGTTTATTAGAAGGCAAACCGCACTCACTGGCCTCACACCGCGAAAAACCCGGGCCCCTGGCTGCACACCGCAGGACCCTTCCGGTGACATCATCACTCGTGACGTAACAGGTGTGTTTTCTCACGCACACACAGTAACAGCAATATGCACTAACACTCTCGTCCTCTCTTCTTAATTTGACAAAAGATCCCAAGGACGAAGCTAGATGGTCTATTGGCGTCTGATACACACTATGTATCCAATACATAGACTTTTGTGCGAGTACCATCAACACCTGATATGCACTATGCATCCAGTACATAGACTTTTGTTTAATTACTATCAAGACCCAGTCTGTGGCCACATACAGATATGTGATGTCTCTTGAAGTAATATAATCCATCTAGTCTCGGCTGACTGCTGCACGCAGCTGCTCGGTCGAGGCACCTTTCTTGGTGAGACAATCAGCCAGTTGTTGTGATGTATCCACCCAAGATACTTCATCAATTTCCCCATGCTCCAACATGTCTTGTAATACAGCAATATCAATGCGCAATCTCCAGTCTGCTATGCTCCTACAGGAGTAAAAGGCATCCACCTGACTCTTGTTGACGACGAAACACTTTATTTTGATCTTTCCACATCCAGAGACTTCACACAATATGTTGGCAAGATATACAGCAGTCTCAGTGCATTCAAGCAGCGCCAACGCTTCAGCAGATAAGGTTGATTTGACGACCCTCCTGATCTTTCTTGTCTGCCAGAATATAGGACATCTTGCCTCACTAACATCTCGTAGGAAGATCACAAAACCTCCCTGAGACCCATTGCCTAGAAGGTTGGCAAATGAGGCATCCGAAAAGCACTGTATATGACAGTCCTCGATCAGCTCCATTCTTGGAATGTTTAGCTTCATGTTGTCAGTCTTCACCCTTGAGATCACCTTACTGAGTCTAAGCAAATCCGCTACAGTAGCTCGGTTGGTAGTCACACTCAACTCACACACATCAAAGGCAATATCTGGCCGAGTGTGTGTGGCAGTCCAGTTGAGTTGCCCAATTAATGCTCGGTACTCCGTTTTCTCTGACTCGGACAGCTCTCCTGATTTTACTGCTGCACAATGTCTACTCAGCTTGACTGGTTTTAAAGATGAAGCATATTGGAATTGGTTGAGTGTTATGCTGCCATCGATGTTGGAGATGACATTGAGACCAACGTATTTGAAGGCTTTTGATTCTGAACTGCCAATGAGGAATATTTGACTCAAGCGGTTTATCACTTGCTGCTCGAACTCATGTGTACCAGCCCAAAGGAGGTCGTCGACATAAATGCATACAATGCCTTCGACTTTGCCACTGTTGCTTCAAGAGAACAGCGCTGAATCCAGTGATGACACTTTAGCTCCGAGACTCAACAGTTGATCTTTTACGCGCAGATACCAATGCCTAGCAGCATCACAAAGGCCGTAAACAGTTTTCTTTAGTCTCCATAACTTACTATTTGCATATTCAGGTGGAGGACGTAAATGAACAACTCTCGCAATATCGTTACCTTGCAAGTAGGCAGCTTTCACGTCTATAATGTGGCAGTCCCACTGGTTGGTGGAGGCCAAAGAAAGTGCCAAACACATTGCTTCTTTTGAACAAGTAGGCGAGTCTTTTCGGAGGTCCACTGTGTCTTCTTCAAATCCTCTGGCGAATAAGTGGGCTTTAACAATAGGCTTTCCATTTTTCAGTTTTTCCGTCACAACCCATCGAACCATTATGGCACCTTGCCCAACATCATCTACTTCCTCATACGCATCATTATTCTGCCAGTTTGTAATTTCATGTTCCTTAGCGCATAATACGGTCTCAGAGTTGAAAAGAACGAGCATTTCTGCGTCATCATCAACCACTTCCCATTCGCTAAAATCCTTCTGCAGATCCATCCAATCAATGCTGCCGTCAGAGTCCCTCTTCAAATTGTAGCAGTCTTTGTACTTTCCAGTGGCTTTACCTGCCCGTCTCACAATCGTTCAGACACCAACTCTCCACTTTCTGAATGTATTCCCTTCATACGTTGACCAACAGAAACTTTGAGGCACTGATTAACCGAAATAGAAACTGTGGTAGGCTCATCAATCGGAACCACACCATCTTCCGGTTTGTCATCTGGTGGATAGTCATTCAACACTTGCGAAGAATCATCATCAGGCTTCTCCTGGAGAACATTGTTCTTCTCATCACTGCTCTGCTGACACCACCTTCAACTGTAGTATCTTGCTCTGGCACACGTGCTAGACGACACACATGCACTCGCGCGTAGACACCGTTGTGTCTCACCAGAATTTGTTTCCCATCTCTGCCTATTACAATTCCGGGACCATGCCACTCATGACTGTCATTTCTTTTGTAGAAGACTTCATCTCCATTTCGGATGTCGTTTAAGTTACTCGAACGTATGTTGTGCCGCAGAACCCTAGCCAAACGTTCATCTGATTCAGTCTTTATAAACTCTTGTCTTTCTAAATGAAGGGCGTTCAAGTTGCCTCTCACAATTTTCGATGGTGACGTAGGTTCTAAGGCTGGAGGATCATTTGCGTACACATTAGGCAGGCCAGGGTTTTGATAAAAAACAAGTTGGTTAGGAGAAATGCCTGTGTAGTTGGTGAGAGCATTTCTTGCCGATACTGCCCATGCCAAGGCCACATCCAGTTCACACTGGGTATCAGCCATTATCTTCCTAACAATGTCACCAATGACTGCATTTTGACGCTCACAGACTCTGTTGCTCCATGGACTCTCTGCAGACGTTGTCATGATCTTGATATTGAAGGCCTCTCCCAATGCTCGCATTTCAGCATTGTTGAATTCACATCCATTGTCTGTAAGAATTTTTACAGGTGTGCCAAACATACCAATCCAGCTCCAAAATATTCCTTTGATAATGGTGGGCGCACACTTGTCCGCGATTACTATTGCATTACAATACCTCGTCACCAAATCAACAAGGACTAAGAAATAATGCCTTCCCCAAGCTTTCAGATCCATGGCTATGGCTTCGTTAAACTTAGAAGCCGTGGGCAAACTCACTACGGGTCGAGGCTTGGCTTTCTTGAATCTGCAACAGACTGTACAAGCATCAGATACAGCCTTGATAGCCCGCTCCAGTTCTGAACTTTTAATCCCCGCATCTGTGATGAGTTTAATTACTTTTGCTGATGTTGGGTGTCCAAACTGCCTGTGAAGCTTCAAAGCCGTTTTTCTTACATCACCCCCAAGAGATGCCAGCGTGATTGTTTCACAAAATTCACGACCTACTCATAAAGAAATTGGAAGCAAGTAATTGCCTGAAGATGAGGACTTCAAATTAATGATAGTTCCACAAATTGTGACCTGGTCACTTCCAAAGTTAATCACATTTTCCTTTTTTCATGGAATGTTTACTCAGCAGCAAGGGAATATTGCAGTTCACAACATCTGTCATGATGGTTGCACGCATATTTCCAATGTAGCAGGGCAGAGTAACACGTTTGAGGGAAGAAACTGTGACACTATCAGCAAAAGTAAATGTTGAGGATGACTCTTCTTCTCTTACAGCTTCACGTTCGCAATCAGTGACCTCACTTAGATACTGTAGCAATTGATCCATTCAACTCCACATAGAGTTGTAGAACACCCTGTGTCTAAAACTGCACATCCCTTAGATTATTCTACTAGAGTCTGTAATTTACCTCTACTAGCGACATCATCTGCATAGCCTATAAATAACGACAGATGCACTGTTTCAGAATTTTCTTCTCGACTGCCGTCGTTTTCGTATGCATCCAGACAGTCACGTGCCCAATGAAATCTAGAATCACATACTAAACACCTCGATACCTTTCCGTCAGACCCAAGTGGGTTCTGGCTCCTGCCGGTGGATGAGCGTTGGGGAATTCTAGCGGATACGGTTGAATATCAGCCACCACCACAACCTCGGATCACGTACTGCACCACCCCGCAACATTCTCTCTCCTCGTCGAGTACCTTTAACATAAAACGTTTCCTCACCCCCAACATCATCACTCCAAAATACTGGTTCGCTCATCACCTCCCTGGTAGACACTGATGCATCGTTCTGCCCGCCAATTTCACCAGCAAAAATACGATTCAGGGCAGATTTCATGTTTTCGGATGTCACCTCGGTTATTGCGGATATCACTAGTTGTTGCTCACTGTCTGAAAGTTTGCATGCTGCTAAGAGCATAAAAGCCATCACAGAATTTGGCAGTGCCATGTCCTGCTTCGTAAATTTGAAATAAACATGCTCAAATTCTTCCTCGAACTTACGAATGTTCATATCACCGGCTCTTCTGAAGTTGTACAATTCATGAAAAGTTGCAAACTGCCGACGTTCTTTGTCCACGAGAAATAAACTGTCAAGTTTTTTCAGCAAGGTCTGAACACCATTCTCTTGTTTCAGTTCAGCCGCATCAATTTCCGAAGACGCCACCCTCGCTTTTCCAGACAATGACAGGTGAATAGCTAAGGCTTGCTTCGGTAAGTCCGTCAGTTCGCACCAGATGTTGATGTCCTTCTTCCATCTCTCATAAGCAGAATCATTTTCAAGTTTTGGAGGCCACTTAGTTGAGCAAAACGCCATTATGTCGAACTACGCTTTGCTACGAGTATTAAAATGCAAACCGCACTCACTGTCCTCACACCGTGAAAAACCCGGGTCCCCAGCTGCACACAGCAGGACCCTTCCGGTGACTTCATCACTCGTGACGTAACAGGTGTGTGTGCGCGCACACACAGTAACAGCAATATGCACTATCACGTTGATTCGACTGTATATCATCGTCATCGTCATCAGCCGTTGAGGTCCACTGCAGGACCGGCCTATCCTTACCAAAGCAGGGACGATACAAGCCATGTATCTCTACCCAGTGGCTTAGGTTGTCTGATAGAGCCTATATATAGGGTGAGAAGTGTTTGTGAGTGTAATTGTTGTGTTATAGTGGTTTTGGATGTGTGTGTAGTCTGTGAACCAAGTGTAATCGGCCCGCCTTAAGCCAGTTGGGTGCAAGCATACTAGTATGTGACACTGGTTCAACCACAGCACCCCTTGTGTCCGCCAAAGTGATCAGTAGCTTGGTGAACGCTTCCCAAAGTCTTTACAACCGTGGCGGGAGGCGAACCCGCTCCCGCCAGCATGCGAGACGCACACTCTGCCACTGTACCACAGAGGCTCCATATATATAACTGTATATTGTATATATACAAGGTGATTCACGAGTTTCTCCGGAAACTCTGGGAAATGCAAGCTTATGCAATTCTAAGCATGAAATACTCTATAAGTATAGGTGTTTAATGTAATGGTTTACAAGTGGTGAAATTTTCAAATATGACAGATATTAGTGGGAGGCGCCCCATCATGTTGAAAAATTATACGTCGCCTTGTCTTCAGAGGCACATCTTTAAGTAACAAGGGAAGTTCATCTCTGAGAATATTAACCTAGACATCTCCTGTAAGCCTCCCTTCAAAGATATGAGGTCCAATCAGCCGGTTGTCAACCATACCTCCCCACATATTAACTGAAAATCGGTGTTGAAAGTTCCGTTCAGCTGTCTCCTTGGGATTTTCTTTTGACCACCAATGTGCATTATGAGTATTATGTGATCCACTGCGGGTAAATATGGCTTCATCAGTGTATAAAATGTACTTGCACAGGCGAGGATGATCTGCTAGCCAAGTACAGCAATAAAGCCGTTGAGCCGAATCCCCGGGTTGTAGATGCTAACTTTGTTGAATGTGATATGGGTACAGATCTTCCCGCTTTAATGTCCTCCATACCTTCACTTGTGGAACACTAAGTCGGGATGAAATTCTTCTTGTACTGATGCTAGGGCTGCGATGTACCATTCCTACTATGTGTCGTACTTCAACTTGCCTCTCCATGTATACGTGGTAAAAAACTTTTGCATCTGGGCTCCTGTTTGGATATTCCGTCTGTATTCTCTTGCTGATGCTTCAGCGTTGCCATTGCAGAACCCATAGATAAAAATCATATCTGCATACTCCACGTTTGTAAAAGTGAATGGCATTGTAGCGAAATGTTGGTGAAACCGTCCCTGTAATAAATAGGCGTACCACACTCGCCAGCACTTGGCGGGAACTGTCAGTCAGTCTGAGCTCTGAGTATCA
>JAGKTI010000380.1:104969-116852 GCA_018397915.1 Birgus latro
TTTTTTTGCCGACGTCATTCTTTTTCGCGTTAAGTGAAGTAGGGTCAATACTACCCTCCCCTGTGATGCGAAATGAGCTGACGCTTTTTCAACGGGAGCTGGCAACCCTGCTTGATAGGTTTGGCACCACAGGAGCAGGCTCAGTAATGTTTGGGCAGCCACAGGAGGAGGATTGTCTCTGTGTGTGATGCACCACGAGGGCATGTTTTGACTCAAATAACACAGTTATTTGGTTACCTACCACATTCTCATCATGCCTAAAGTAACCACAAGCAAGGACAAACGTGTGGAAGTGATTACTTTATACAAAGCTGGCCACAAACTCCCATTTATTGCAAATCAGATGGTGTTAGACTGAGGACAGTGCAGAGACTGGTGAAGCGGTTCAAGGACAGTGGGGAGGCCATTCCTCCCACTCCACTTCCCAAGCCTGGGAGACCTCGTAAGACAACCTTCAGGACCCGTCAGCTGATCTCAAGGCAAGTTAGCAAGGATCCAAGGCTAACAGCACGGGATTTAAAAGAAAAGAACCCACAGTTGCTGGCAGATGTGTCTGTCAGAAGTGTGCAGCAGCTGTTGCATGACGATCTGGGCTACAGGAGTTTTTGTGCTCGTAAAAAACCACTGCTAACTGCACTTCAGAAGAAAAAGAGAGTAAATTTTTGTAAGAAATATCTTGCCTGGAGTGAGGAGCAATGGAAAACTGTGCTTTGGAGTGATGAGTCAACATTTACTGTCACTGGTACCCCTTCATCACGAGTGTACTGCAAACCAGGCAGTGACCCCCTGGATCCTAAGTACACTTCCAAGTTTGTTAAATACCCAGCCTCACTCATGGCTTGGGGCTGCTTTACATATTATGGTGTTGGTAGGTTGGTAATTCTACCTGCAAATGAAAAAGTGAACCAGAACAATTATTTGGAGCTCTTATGTGATGTTTTAAGTGACTCTTTTGATAAAACCAAGGCAAGAGTATTTATGCAAGATTCTGCCCCTGCACATGTTGCAAAGTCAGTGAAACAGTGGCTAACAGACTGTGAGGTTCCCTTTATTCGAGATTGGCCCGGAAACAGCCCAGATATCAATCCCATTGAGAATTTATGGGAGCACATGAAGCAGCAGCTGCGTAGTATGGACACATCATCTTTGCCTAAACTTGAGGCTGCAGTCAAGCAGCTATGGAGCAGTTTTAGTCCGTCTGTTCTGCAAAACTACGCCATCAGTCTCCCCAGACGCCTTAAGAAGATGATAAAGGTGAAGGGGTATGCCAGTAAATACTAAATTCAATGGTGATTGTTAATTTATTTGTTTCTCCTTGCTAACCACAAGAATGTTTTCTTTTTTTAAGATGGCATCAACGCTTTCCGTGCCTACTGTATATATATATATATATATATATATATATATATAAAACTGAAGACCAAGACAAGGAGACAATGAACTGGGACCATCTTCGCGATTTAATGCAGTAGTGACGTTTGGAGGTAATCCAACCTCATCATCAAACAAAAAGGTGGTTAAAAAGACTAAATCCTGAGTTTCTTTGTGTGATGTCCAGTGCAGACATTCAAAATGACGTTATATGTAGAGTACTTTTCGGCCATAACGAGACTGTAGAATATTAACAACTGAGGATCCAGTAAGGAACTTTGTGGTATATATAAAACCGCGGGGACAAGGAGACGTTGAACTTGGACCATGTTCGTGATTTATTGCAGTAGTAACATTTCGAGGTAATTCAACCTCATCATCAGACAAAACTAAAATATATACATATACAAAATATATGTACAAATTGTATACAAAATATATATATATATATACATATATATATATATATATATATATATATATATAATAGGGTTAATATAATTCTCTTGTAATATGGACTGTTAAAATATTCATTTTGGTACTGTGGTCAGGGTATTGTGAGAGGTGCCAGTGGGGAGGTAAACTTATCAGCCCACAAGCTGCTGCAGTCACCGCACCCCATTACTGTAGTGGACGTTGGTCGAGGCATAGTGAAGCAGACAGGTGCTCCAGATGTGCATTCCCGCCGTAGTGCCTCTGCCCTCAGCCAGGAGCTGCTATCGCTTTGGCATGACTTACCCGACGTCTCCGTCCCATCTGAGTCAGTATTGTTGGCATTCGTTGGTAGGATCTGAGCCTCTTAGTTCTTAAAAATATTCATCACTGGTATTACCATGGCCTTCAAATTTCCATCTCTTTGTATTGAATGGTGAGTTGTTACAACATACTAACACTAGATGCCAGTGACAAAGAAGTTCCATGGAAAGGGTGTTGAGCTATACGATTCTCTTTCTCTGTCAGTGAGCTACGTGAAACAAACTGGGTCATCAGTGTGAATGAACAAAGTCGCAAGTAGCTAATTTCCACAGATAAACCTTTCAGAATCATTAGAATTGATAGCCATTAATCTTATGCATTCAATCCAACTCCTTCATTTTCTTTTGATCCTGTAGGAGCTTGTTGGAACCACTTTCTTCATAAGAAATTGTTGGAGCTAGTCCTAGAGCTAGAAGCATCACCACTAGCAAAGACCATCCAATTGATAGGCCCTGTCTTCATGTTTGAAGTGGTTTCGGAGATTTTGTAACACTGCCTCCTTAGCAAAAATTTATTCCTCACAGAATACCTCGGTATCCTCATATATACAGGGTGATTCACGAGTTTCTCCGAAAACTCTGGGATATGCAAGTTTATGCACTTCTAAGCATAAAATACTCTGTAAGTATAGGTGTTTAATGCAATGGTTTACAAGTGGAGAAATTTTCAAATCTGACAGTTGTGAGTGGGAGGCGGACAGGCTGCTGGCGGCCTTGGTGTGTTGCCAAGTTACTCAATTTTCTTTTAAATTTCACACGTTGTTCTCATTCTGAATTACACTATTCATTTATTATTCGACAGGTAAGTAATTGTTCTACATAGAAAAGTATGTCACTTTGAAGTGACAAATTAATCTACTATTGAAGGAGTAAACATGGCAAAGATGCCATACCAGTGATAGTAGAGGTACTTCAGAGCTCGGACTGACAGTTCCCGCCAAGTGCTAGCGAACGTGACTGGTGTATTTATACCAGGGACAGTTTCACCCACATTTCATTACAATGCCATTCACTTTTACAAATGTGGAGTATTCAGATATGATTTCTATCTATGGGTTCTGCAATGGCAGTGCTGAAGCATCAGCAAGAGAATACAGACGGAAGTATCCAAACAGAAGGAGCCCAGATGCAAAAGTGTTTTACCACGTCTACCAGCATCGCCAGGAAAAAGGTTGTTTTCCTGGAGTTGGAGCCACAGCTGAATGCATGGAGGGCAAGATGAAGTACGACGCATAGTAGGAATGGTACATTGCAGCCCAAGCATCAGTACAAGAAGAATTTCAAGTGTTCCACAAGCGAAGGTATGGAGGACATTAAAGCGGGAAGGTCTGTATCCATATCACATACAAGTTCAGCATCTACAGCCTGGGGATTCTGCTCAACGACGTGACTTCTGTACTTGGCTAGCAGATCATCCTCAGCTGTGCAAGTACATTTTATACACTGATGAAGCCATATTTACCCGCAGTGGATCACATAATACTCGTAATGCACATTGGTGGTCAAAAGGAAATCCCAAGGAAACAGTTGAGCGGAACTTTCAGCACCGATTTTCAGCTAATGTGTGGTGCGGTATGATTGACAACCAGCTGATTGGACCTCATATCTTTGAAGGGAGGCTTACAGGAGATGTCTATGTTAATTTTCTCAGAAATGAACTTCCTTTGTTACTTGAAGATGTGCCTCTGAAGACATGGCAACGTATCATTTTTCAACAAGATGGGGCGCCTCCACACTACAGCAGACAAGTGGCTGAATACCTCAGTCAAGAATTCCCAGATCGATGGATAGGCCGTGGAGGACCTCACCCATGGCCTGCAAGATCCTCAGATTTAACACCTCTGGACTTTCACCTCTGGGGACACATGAAGTCACTGGCATACAAGAAAAAGATAAACAGCAGAGAAAAACTCCTCCATCAAATCAAGGAAACAGCACAAATTATCAGAAACAACCCAACAGTTCTGAGGAAGGCTACACAGTCTGTGCTGGATTGTGCAAGGAAGTGCATAGCAGCTGATTGAGGTCATTTTGAACATCACTAATTTTTTTTTTTTTTTAATGCAAGGAAGAAGGAACCAAAGGCCAGGGCCCGCATACTGTTCCTTCCAAGAAAAAGTAAAAACAATACAAAAGAGAGCCAAATTCAAGATCCGTTCATCTCGAGATGCCTGGACACACTGCGCTTGAAAGATTGGAGATCATAGGAAGTAGAGAATACAGACAGATTAGGCCTCCTGGGGAAACCTCTATAAAAAAAAACATGCCTAGACTTGTACCTCGTAGGTGGTATGGGAAAAAAGTCAAAACCAGAGAAAAATTGCTCTGCGGTAATTGTTGTGCATAATGGTGAGGGTGGTGTGGCAGGTGTACAGTACCTCAGTGCCCCCCCACTGCCTCTCATCATCACTCGGCTGGTTTACTCACACACTGCAATACTTACCTGACAGTCAATGAAAGAATAGTTTAATTCAGAACAACGTGTACCATTTAAAAGAAGACTGAGTAACTTGGCAATACACCACGGTCGTCACCAGCCCAGCCGCCTTCCGCTCACACGTATGTCAGATTTGAACATTTCCTCACTTGTAAACCATTACATTAAACACCTATACTTATGGTGTATTTTATGCTTAGAATTGCATAGACTTGCATTTCTCAGAGTTTCCGGAGAAACTCGTGAATCACCCTGTATTAATGAGACAAGCTACTGCAAAATAAAGATTTTAAATAGCGTGCAAGAGATTGTTGAAGTATGATATGCTAAATATATCTCTAAGAAAGAAGTGCTACGAAACCTGCTAACTGCTTATCGTAAGCCTTATTTTTATCATATAGGAGCCTGTTGGAACCAGTAAGAGGTGCATCATCGCTAGTGAAGAGGTTTCTTCATGACTATGACCGGTTGAGCTCTTGTAACAGTGAGGTGCGTCAGGGATTTGTGACTTCTTTTCTCCGCTCCCTTCACTACACTGCACTTGCCCTCATCACTTGGACACGGCACCAGTGGTATGTGGCAGTGATATAAAGCATTTTGAGAAAGAAAGTTTGATGATGATTGAGTAGTAGGGTTTGGTTAGATGGTAGAGGCACATAGAGTGAAAGTAAAAAAGGGTACGTTATGCTGTATGGAAGTGTAAAAGTTGGAGGAACATCATTAGGCCAAGAAGAAGGTGGATAGATATGGCACAATAAATGTGTGTGAGAAAACTGACTATGGAAGTTGATGTGCATAGGGAATTTACAGGGGATCATATTGGCTGGATGAATTTGGGTGGAGGAGCATATGAGAAGAGTTTTGCCCCCCCTCCCTCCCTGCTGGTTGACAGACTGAATATCTTGGAGGTGTGTTTAGTGCATCTGTAAGAAACATCATCGTCATCATTGTCATCTTCATCATCATCATCAATTCCACCACCACCACTACCACATAATCCTGCAGGTGGGGCAAAACAGGGTACTGAAAACCAAGAAAAGGAGAGACTATGTTAGTGGGAGAAGTGAGCAACAGTTTGCCTAGGGAAACGGGCCATATACATATTCATTCGTCCGTCAAGCCCGGGGAACCTTGGCATCACTTGATAGGCATACATGTAGATGGCTTCACATTTACCTGTTTAACAAGAGTCAGTCTGATGACTTTCAAGTAAAAAAGGGGGTGCCAAATTCACGTGGGAAAATGTACAGATGGTTAGGCCTCTGAATTAGAGCCAGGATTCCAAGGATTTGAATGTGAGAATGAGTATTGGGGTCCATTTCACTGGGCATGTTGATAATTTTCCCGCTTTAATCTCTCTCTCTCTCCCTTCCTTCCTTCCTTCCTTCCTTCCTTCCTTCCTTCCTTCCTTCCTGGATCCTGCTTTACCAGATCCTGAGAAGGAAAAAAAAAAATGGATGATGATAATGAATATAGTGTCAGTCTGCACTGAAAATGTAGAATGAGTGCTTGCTTAATGAGGCTTGAAGTGAAGCAACTTTGAGGGATACATGCTTTTGGTGCATGACAGGGAAGAATAGAAAAGAACAAAAAAATTATTTCTGCCCTCAGAGCAACTTGGTGGGGGCACTCACCATCCACTCACTTGATGTAGTGCTACTGTCAGGTGCCTGCCTTTTCCTTTCTTCCTTCTGTCTGCAGATGAATCTACACTAAATGACAAGCCAAATAGCTCCCTGTACACCAGGAAACCATTCACTATGCTGGGTGGTAACCATATAACCAAATTATGGCACCTGGTGGTTTAGTGGGCAGTTAAGGCACTCCAGTCGGATCGAGCTGGCACAGATTTATATCCAGGGGGTGGTTTGGGTTTATTGCTCACATAATGTCACTCAGGGTTGAGTGAGGCTGGTCACTTTCATCTTAAATGTCAGGATCAGCTTCCTAGCCTCGGGCTTGTATGCTCTTCACGGGGCAACACTGGATTAGATGATGAATAAATGAGTAAATGAATGAAAAGCAACTTGAAGTGAAAGAGTGCCGGTTTATGAATGGTTTAATAATGATACTGTTGTAAGTGAAGCAGCTTTAAATGAGAGCCAACTTTTGGTATGTTCTTCATTCCCATTGAAACCTTTACTTCCTCACAGATACATTCTCAATCAGTATAGCAGTCATCCAGTCTTTTATTGTTCCATTGGCAGTGTAGAGACTTAGGGTCAGGCTATTCAGTATAGGCTGAATAATTTAAGGCAAGAATGACAAGTTGCTGATCCCTCAATAGAATTTATTAAAGCAATAAATTCCAACTACTCATTGGATTATGTGGAAATATTCATCTGGAATATGTGGCTCATGCTAATAAATTACAAATCATTTTTGTGTGGCAGGTGTGGTGAGAGGCGCAGGTCCGGCTATGGGTCTTTACGTCGGGCACTGTGCGCTGTATTTGACCTGGATGAACAGGACTTACGAGTGATCCTGGCCCGCACTGAGCTCCTTGAACCTGGCTTCTACTCGTATGTGTCCTCCATGTCCCATTGATCCATGCAGGACAGGTATCAGGGCCCATATTCTTTTCAGCTTAGGAGACTTTCTAGTACCTCTTCCTAAGTGAATTGTGTACTACAATGTACTACTCTCTTGTATGTTTACCTATATATTTGTAATATTGGTTTAGAATACAGGAATATCAAAGACTGTTTTGTTGTGGCTCCAGGCTTATCTGGAACATGAACCTGGTGGACTCCAGGCCTAAGTTGCCCATCTGCGGTCCATCATCCTTCTTTCCAGGGATAGGTAAGTATGTAGTTGTGGGATGTGTGTGTAACCAGATAGTTCAGCTGCCTGGTTATATCATTGCCACCTCATGAAGGCATTCCTCTCCTGCATCAAAATATCATGGAAGAGAATTGTACTGTATTGTGCCAGGTTCAGAAATGAAGTGGTATGGGAGAGGCGCTTAGGAGTCACCTTAACTAACGAGCACATGGATCAAGGACAAAAAGTCAGCAGGGCTAGTAAAGCTAATATCCATGTTATATTTCTTGGGTTGGACCACTGGGTTGTACTCATAGTTAATGTTGTGTGCAGTCTTTACATTGTACACTCTGTAGTACCATACTGATAAATGCATATTACCACTGATTTAGGAGAAACACGTTAAGGTGGTTTGGGCATATGGAGAGGATGGAGAGTGAAAGACTGACGAGGAGAGTGTATGTGAGTGAGGTGGAGGGGGCGAGAGGGAGGGGGAGGCCGAGGATGAGATGGAGGGATGCAGTGGAGAGGTACGTGAGAGAGGGAGAGTGTGAGTTGGGAGCGGGGCAGTGAAATGGTAGGGGACAGAGCGACATGGAGGCGATTTTTTTGTGGCCACCCCGTGCGGGATTGAGGCGTCTGGCAATAGATAGATAGATAGACCACAGATTTGCACTCACTAAAACTTTGTCACATCATCATTTATTGATGCTGCTGGTGATCAGTAATTTGTTTGGACAATACTGCAGGTTTTGCTTACTGATTCCTTAAATAAATTCATATGATGAGAAAATCCTATATTACTGTACTTTTACGGGCAGTCATGAGCTTTATTTTTGCCTACTGATTCCATAAAAAGGATCATTGATCAGATAGCATCTCTTATTTCGTACAACAGATTTTTCACTTTTAACTTTTAAAGTATTCTTCTTCAGCTGTTCTGCAGTCATATTGACATTTTCCTGGACATTATTCATCTGACTGTTAGGTATATCTCCTAATTAAAAATTGAATATTTAATTCTAAAATAGGTAGTAACACACAGTATATGCAGCACTGAGATTCTTTTACAGAGTTTTCACAATCGTATATAAATGGGAATTGTTTTATATACATTTTTGTATGGTATGGTCCTGTACATAGAAAATGTCTTAAAATGTTTTTAGTCAACATATTTCACTTCCATGTACAGTGTGAATGTTATATACCAGATTACTTTTCATGGAGGATATTTGTTTGCATTTTGAATAGTTTAGTTTTCTGAATTCTAAACTGGACAAACTAGGCTGTTACTGATAATGCATTATATGTGGACCTTAGCAATATTGTCTGACTGTTTTAAGGAATGGCAAAGCAAACTGTAAAATAGTGTTAATGCCTTTTATTTATATGTTGTGGATGTTGAAATATGACTAGCTGTAGAAGAAAGGCTCTCACAATACTAGTCTCAGTTAGTAGTTATAAATCTGCCCTATGTAAATAGTTATTGGTGACAGTGTTCACTATCAGGTATTTTTTATGATGATGGATGGAATTTTATTTAGGGATGCTTTAAAGTTCTTTTTTACTATGGAGTATACAATGTAGAATCTCTTCTGGAATGTGATTACAGAATTGCAGTTTGGTTTTGAGGTATTCAGACTGTGGGTATAAATTGGAATGTGTATCTGATTTTATGGTTTGCTTTGTCAGTACTTTCCAGTCATATCTTACATTGGTATGGCTTTTGTATTACAATATTTTTGTTTTTAGCTTGGTAAGCAAATGGTATGGTAGTTTATGAAGGTCATAAGAAACTGTATTAATATTTTTAGCCTGATAAGTAAAGAGTAACTTATAAAGGTCATAAAATTATAATTATTACATGGATGACTTTACACTCCCTCTTCTGTCCTTCTTTCCTTCATTCTTTCCTCATCTTTCTGCCTGTGGGTGACTCTACACTGAGTGACAAGCCAAATGATTTCCTGTACACCAGGAAACGATTTACAATGCTGGGTGGTAACCATATAACCAAATTTTGGCACCTGGTGGTTTAGTGGGTAATTACGGCACTCCAGTTGGATTGACCCGGTGAAGGTTTATATCCAAGGGATGGTTGGAGTTTATTGCCCACATAATGCCACTCAGGGAGGAGTGAGACTGGTCACTCTCATCTTAAATGTCAGGACCAACTTTCCTAGCTGTGGGCTCCTACTCTCCTCATGGGGCAACGTGGGAGTGGATGATGATGATGACAACAATAGTGCTAATGGAAGTGTTGAAACAAGAAAACCCAGTTCTTTTCTGTCCAGATCTTATCATAGATGTATTTTAGTACAAATTGCTCTGATTATTAACTGTGAGTTTTAGAACCTACTTTTCTGAAATTTTACCTATGGAAAATGCTAATGAATGTCAGAATCTTCATTTACATAATTTAATTTCTTTCTTTGAATCAGTAAATTGTGAACTTCTTTGCATTTAGTTGTACAAGTTGTGGAAGGCAAGTTATACATCCTAATTTCTAAAAGATTTGACTTCTGTATTTCATTAAAACTTGTAAAGCAATGCACAGGTTTCCCCAAGATAATTTTCAGTAGGGGATTGTTTGTGTTGGCTACTTCTTTATTTAGTTTATCAATTAAATGATACTTCTTTTTCATGGGTCATTAACCCGCCCAGTCCCGACTGACTTTTACGAAACACACCCTCAGAACCCGACTGATTTTCATTTTCTTTTTTTTTTTTTTCTCAAACCTCCGCTTTTGGTGAGAAACATCGAAAATACATAGAGAAATCGCCCTTCTGAGCTTAAAAATGTTGATATAGGTGTCATTCAGCCTTACGTTTTCCTTCTTTTTCAGGGTACCTGGCTAAAGAAAACGAACTATGGAAGGGTTAACTAATTCAAGCCACTTTAAATTACGTATTTATTTATTTATTTGGTACGAATATATGTGTAGTGCAAGTCTATATTGGTTTTCACACAGTAATATAGGTGATAAAAGCATTGTTCACTCACCCAAAACCCCAGCAAATGACATCTTCCTTTACCAAGACATTACCACCTCATCACTTCTGTTTGTTTCTACCTCTGTCTTCTTTGTTTCTTTGTCCTCCACCTCAGGAATCACTTTTACGTGAATTGGAGAGACCGTGGGGCAACATATCTTACTGGCCAAGTTGCTGCTAACAGGTGAATTGCCCAGTGTGGGGGGGAGGGGGGGTCAGGTGGGGCCAGGCAGTATCCCCACTTGACAGTAGGTAGAGGAAGGTCTCCCACATATGCCTACCAAAAATCGCCCATGAATGTTGAAAAATGTGCACACGATGGGCCTTGCGACTGAGTGACGTACGATGCACATCAGTGGATCTGTCTGCGGAAAAAAGTAGTGACGTGCATCGTACATCGATGGGGCTCGGCGGGTTAATCCAGTATGATTTGCTGTATGGTATTTAATGTCTGTATCTTGAGGATAGCACGTATGGAATTGAATTATCCTTACCAGAGGAGCTGTGTTAACCTAATACATCGTTCATTTTTTTTTAAGGCTCCAACATGCTTGCATGTGTCGGCCTTGGTCACCTAATGGCGACTCTCCATGCTGCTTGATCTCTGGCAGCCTCCCTATTCAGTCCCTTAACCCTTAAGTCACATTTAATGACCTCATCCCATGTCTTTCTCAGTCTACCCCTCCCAACCCCTCCCCCAATATTAACACCTCTCACCCTCTGTACCCAGTTATCCACCCCCATCCTCTCCACATGTCCAAACCACCTCAGCCTACCTCTCCTCATCACAACACCAATACACTCCAGTCCCATCCTGCCTCTCAACTCTTCTATCATAAGCCCAGCCCCCCCAGGCCTTGCACGCAGGGACGCACTGCACATCCACCTAATCATTGTCATTTCTGTACGTTTAAACCTGCGAATATCTTCTTCCTTTACTGCCCAGGTCTCACTACCATACAGCATCACACTCCTAACACATGCTGCATACAAAGACCCCTTAGCACGTAAGGAGAGTCCTCTCAATGTCAGGAGAGGCAACAGCTCCCTGAACTACTTCCAACCACTTCTCACTCTAGCAACCGAGCTAACTCCAGCCCCACCTCCGGCACATAACATGTCTCCCAAATAACAAAACTCCTCCACACACTCAAGAGACTCACCTGCAAGTTCAACCCTCTCACGCCTACCAATCTCCACCTGCTCTCCCCGACACACCGCACACATGAAATCAGCATTATCTCGCAGTCTACCTCTAATACCACTACATCTCTTGTGCACCCACTTATCACAAACACTGCACAAGATGGAATTACTTCCCACACCCATGTGGCAAACTGCACATGGCCACTCTCCCTCTCCTCTGATTGTACCGCCACCAACCCTAGATATCATCACTTTTGTTTTATCTGCATTTACCCTTAAGCCCTTGTGCCCCATACCATCTCTCCACTTCTTAAATCTTTCCTCAGCCTCCCCTTCATTCTCAGCAATCAACACCAAATCATCAGCATACAACATCTCCCATGGGAGTCCATCTCTGAAGTCAAGTGAGAGGGCTTC
>JAGKTI010000380.1:121493-142673 GCA_018397915.1 Birgus latro
AAAACTTTAATGAGTATAAAGCAAAATTTGACTTATTGAGAGCATAGCTCATTTCCTGTATATCACAATTAGGTAAATTAGGTAAATACACACACACACACACACACACACACACACATACCATACATACATCTAATCAGTCATGGCTCAGTGGGTTAGAGTTCTCTGTTCTGGCTGAAAGGTTGGAGGTTCAAGTCCACCCAAGGGTCATTGGTAGACGTCAAGAAGGGTAACCGGTCATAAAGTGCTACGCACTTGAAACCTTAGTCCTCTACGTGGGGCTATGCCTTAGCCCTTATCGAAAAAAGGGGACACAACATAAAACAAATATACATTGCACTTGCGCAAAGCGCAATTGCGCACCCTTGTGTTCCGGTGAATATCGTTTGCGCATTGCGCACTGCACGAGACCATGTGCAATATTGCGCTTTTGCACATGAAAAGGCAGGTGCGCAAGTGCAAATTTAGTTCCGCTTGCACAAATGAATTTGCTCTTGCGCACCTCCCTTGCGCACTTATCCTGTGGATTGCGCACTGCACAATCAACAGGACACGTGGTCTTGGGAGCTGCCCTCATGGCTGGACAAGGGATGGGGGGAGGCTCGAGTGGGTCGCGAGGGCTGGATTGTTGGGGGGAGGCGGAGGGTAGGAGCATTTCTTAAAATGCTTCAACAGAGATAATGTATTTTATTATTTTAATTATTACATTAATAAAAATAAATTAAAAATACATTATGCAATTCCTTACAAAAATCATTAAAACATACTATTTAAATCAAATATCCACAGCCTAATAATTTATTAGGCTGTGGATATTTGATTTAAATAATATGTTTTAACGATTTTTGTAAGGAATTGCACATGCTATTGTATATCTAAATTAAAGTAAATGACTTGAGAAGATGCAGATAAAAGTAAAACTGGCAACATCACAGCCTTCTTTCCCTGTCCCTCGCGCTGCTTTGCTCACTCCTCTCATGAAGTTCGACAAGTTAACAATGCCTTGCTTCGATCCTACTGCCTTAGTCACTTAGTGTGTGTGTGAAGTGAATCATTTTATGTTGCGGTAAATAATTTCAGTTTAATTTATCAGCAATGGATCCCCCCAGTACCAGGAGTACCGGCTGTACTGCACAGTCTTGGCAGCCAGATGCAGTGTGTGAAATTCAAATGACCAAGAGAGTGGAAATACAGTAAATGAGTTATTTGAGAGGAGTATGTCGAGTTACATGGAGAGACAGACTGACAAATGAAATGAAGGATCGTTGTGGTGTGGATGTGGATGTGATAGGAAGCGTTTGGAGAAACACATTAAGGTGGTTTGGCCATATGGAGAGGATGGAGAGTGAGAGACTAATGAGGAGAGTGTATGTGAGTGAGAGGGAGGGGGAGGCCAAGGATGAGATAGAGGGATAGAGTTGAGAGGTATATGAGAGATGAGGGTGTGAGATGGGAGCAGAACAGTGAAATGGTTGGGGACAGGGTGGAGGCGATTTGTTGTTTGTGGCCAGTGGCCACCCCTTATGGGATTTAGGCATCTGGCAATAGATAGATAGAATAATAATAATAATTGCGACATTGCGCAAGCTAAATATTAGATTGTGCAATTTAGAGATATTAGAAAATAATAATAAATAAAAGTAAGAAAGTAAGTATGCTAATTTAGTTAAATATCTCAATATTTTACAGTAATTTCCACAAATGTATGCAAATAGTTTGCGCTTGCGCTTTGCGATATTGCGCAAGCTAAATATTAGTCAGATTGCACACTTGCGCAAGGTAGTGAACTGTGGATTGCACATTGTGCTTGCGCAAGGTCCTTTCTCGTTTGCTCTGCCCACCACTGCAAATATACATACAGTAGCTATAAATACAGTATACCAGTATATCATTATCGTCATCAGCCATTGCAAGTCCACTGCTAAACAAAGGCGCATGTGCGTGCATGCACACACACTCACACATACACACACACACACTTTGCGGATATTAAAGTAGGGTTACCAGTTGCATCCAGTGATATTTGTGCCTTAGTGTGACTACATAGCTTCCTGCATATTCAAGAACAGTTTGTCTTTACATAGTGATGATCCAACAGAGTGCAGTTTGGTGGGAACACCATGTACTCTGGAAGATTTTTTTGTCAAAAAAAAAAAAAAAAGGGCGAGATTAGGAGACTTACTTTAGCAATCAAATATTAACAGTATTGCTCTCTGCTTAAGGACTAAATATATGCTTTGCTAACAGGTGGTAATGGCCTTTCCATATGTAGAAACTGTGCTGGTGCTTAGAACCCACTGCCACTGCTTCCTGTCATGATAATTGGAAATACAGGGTGTCTCAGAAAAATGTTCACACTTCATCATTAGAGTTTAGACGTCAGTGAAGAAAACTTTGAACATCTTTAAAGAAGTAGAGGTTACAATAAAGTACTGTATATATGAGGTGCTACCCAAAAGTTCCAGTAATTTGAATATTGTAGGAAAATAAGTTACCTTACCTCCTAGTTCTCACTGTTGCCTTCGAAGTAGTCCTCTTGGGCATGTATACAGTGGTCCCAGCATTTTTTCCACAAGTCCATGCATCCCTGGAAGGCACCTCCTGCGATTCCATCTGGATCTCCTCAGTCGAGTCAAATCAATGCCCTTTCAGTCGTAATTTCACAGGGGGCAAGGTCAGGTGAATAGTGTATGGGGAATGACTACCGTGTTACTGGAAGCCAGGAATTGAGGGACAACAATTGATGTGTGTGTTTGTGTGTGTGTGGGGGGGGGGGCAGTATCATGATGCAGGACCCAGTTCTTGTTCTTCCACTGTTCTGGATGTTTGCGGCAGATGTTTTCCCTCAGACACTGCAAAACTTCACAGTAAAACTTTCTGCTGCCATATTGACCAGGTGTGACAAATTCCTTATGAACAATCCTTCGGATATAGAAGAAAACGATCAACAGTGACTTGACATTGCTGCGCCACTGGTCCGCAATTGCAAAACCACCTACACACCACATTACAATAGCAAACATAGCTCAACAACACGTCCGCATACAGACATGGCCGGGGCCATACTGACTCACAAGGGGTGCTGCTGACTCTTGCTAGTGGCAAAAGGCAAAACTGCAAATGGTTGGCTCTCTCTGTTCAAATTACTGGAACTTTTGGGTAGCACCTCGTATATATGAAAGTAATGTTGCATACACCTGTCATTTCATCAACTACACTGCATTGCTGAGAGCATGCTTACATTTTTCTAAGATGCTCTGTAAATGGTATGCTTTCTCTAAAGGATCTTGCCTGTAGTCATATCAGTCTTAACATCATGATACCTGTTTAACATTGTTGATGATTTCATACCATCTGAGTATGCTGCCTCATACATCTAAAAGTCCTAAGGAATTATCTACAGTAGATATTTCTTCTATGGTGATGTGAAAATATGTTAGGAGAAATAGAAATGGAGTGCAAAGCTTTCATCTGTTTCTCAAGACTTCATCACAATGCCAAAAGACCTTATGGAAAGTAGATGAAGGCTCAATACTCCATTTTCATTCATCATTGAGAAATGATGTTTTTCCATGTATATAGTCTCAGAGTGTTACATTTACAGTACAGTTACAGTTTGCTGTGATTCAGAATTTTTTCTCATTTCTGCAATTCATGTAATGGATAGTGTAGCATTCCTGAGATCTGGTGCTATAATATGAAAATCCACACCATCCATCCTCTAAAAGTCATGTTTGTAAGTCTTGTTTGAATGTAAGTCTTGTTTGAAAAACCTTTATGAAATGGGCGTTGTTTTATATTGTATTTCTTTACTGCCAGTAAGTTAATAAACTAAACTCTTACATGGTGCAGTCCTAGGCTGTACTCACAGCTACCAGATGCATTTTGATAAACTAGCTCTTAAGTGTTATTTCCCATTACTTTTGTGAATTATAGCCAAAGAGAAGTGAAAACATTGCAAGTATTTGAAAAATTATTTTGAAGTTATATTTTAGGATTTACTGCTTGTCTTACATCAGATTAGATATGCAGTCACAGAAGCTCCAGTTAAGTAGCTTAATCCTTTCACTTCGGGTGGCACATTGACATGCCCCTAAGGATATGTGTATAGCCATCGGGTGGCACATATACGTGTTCTGGACTTTTTACATTTGCACACCGGTACTGGGGGCCCAATAGTGGTTTAGTATCAGGAGGTGGCAAGATTGAGGTGTTGCCATCACAGGAGGACTATTTTATTGTCTATTATTTTTGTCAAGTACCAGAAGTATGTCGAGGCATGCAGTATGAGATGTTTCACTGCCGCAGCAACTTGGATCTGATGGAAGTGATGTCTGATGACTCAGATTATGTTGTCAGATGAAATGAGAGTGAAAATGAAAGTGCTGTTAGAAAAATACAGCTTTGAGTTTATCATCATACCGAATGGCATACGTCTGGCAGTGGTGGAGCTCCAACACCACAGATTTTGACAGCTCATCACAGAGGTAATTATTATTTTTTAAAAATATTAGGTTAGACATCATTTTACCCAGGACATTTTGGTCTATTTTTTGGTGTTGAATATTTTTTATCAAAAGAATTATCTTTATATACCATCTCAGAACCCTGTGTGTGAGACATCCAGGAAAAAAAATAAAAATAAAAAGTTGAAGAGTTAAGGACAACTACAGTAGGCTGAGTCATGTACACTGGTTGTCAAATGGTGAGTCCCAGTCCCAACCACAATGTGAATCTTTATCAGATGAGGACCAGGAACCAAACTCTTTAATTTTTCTTACATCTGCTGCCACCCCAGCACCTCACATCTCCCTTTGTAGTTCTAACCCCATTTGGTAGACCCGTACTGTGGCTGTGAGCTGGGTGCATTTTATTGTCGGTGTACCTTTTTTTTTTTTTTTCCCCTCCAGTTATGTACACCTTTTTTCATGTACTGTTGCATATTTTATTAAGAAATGTTATATGTGTGTAGACAGTATAGTACTTGTAACTGATCTTGCATTTACATTATATAGTATTACCACTTTAACTCTGTCCTTGATTAAATGTTTGCTTTCTTGGAAATAAGATATTTAAGAAGTGATGAGCTGTTGAACTGTTTCTAAAAGATGAACCTGGAAGGAAACATTTAGATATGTTTAGACGTACATTACTACTTAACCAATAATATGCCAGTCAAAGTTCAGTAGTACAGTATTTTAAATTGAAGCCAAGATTGTAATGTTAATACCTTCATTATGACCTCTTTACAGCTTTATTCTTTTGTCCGTTAGAAAATGCTAAAAGTACTGAAGTTAGTTGAGGAGCTTTTAAGCTGGAACGATTAGGTATAGCCTGCATTAATTCCTTCACTGTGAGAGGACTCTTCTAATCCCAATGTTGTGCTTGGTGGCAACAGGAAAATTTGAAATTCATTATTGTGAAGATGTTCAGGATACTAGAATAGCAGTTTTTATTAACGGTGACTTGGGTGTGTCTAGTCACTTTAACACCATCAGCTCAAGGACATACTCAGAATTTTGTTCTTGCTGACCAGATCCTTTCATTCATAGTAGGATTGGCCTTTTATAGTTAACAGGTTAGATATAGCCTTTATTAACCCTCTTCACAACTAGGATCCTCTTCAGAGCTAATAAGATTTGTATAATAACAGCAAGAAATTAAGTAGAGGTTGTTTCAAGTGACAGACTGTTAGTGGAATACTAGACATTTCTCACAGACTTTTACTTACAGAGCAGAGTTGCTGAGGTAAAAAATTTTGTTAGTTGTTTTGTAGTCCCATTGTTTATATACAGTATGGTATTGTTACTCAGATAACATATTTGTCTTTATATTCTTGCTGCTGTCATATTATTTTCTACCCTTGAGTCCAGTGACACATTCTAAAAGTTCGTTCTTACTACAGTACTTTGTTTTCGTTTTCGTTCATTTTCGTTTTTAAAGGTTTCAGTGTGCTTGCATGCGTCAGCCTGGGCCACCTAATGGCAGCTTTCCATACTGTTTGATCTCTAGCAGCCTCCCTATTCAGTCCTTTATTCCTGCGTCACGCTTAGTGACCTCATCCCAAGTCTTTTTTGCTCTTCCTCTCACAACCTTACCCTTAACGTTAACACTTCTCACTTTCTGCATGCAATTGTCATCCCCTATCCATTCCACATGCCAAAACCTCCTTGATCTACCCCTCCTCATCACAACACCAATACACTACGGTCCTGCCCTACTTCTTAACCTTTCCACAGTAAACCAAGCCCCCTCCAGGCCTTGCACTCAGGGATGCACTACGCATCCACCTAATCGTTGTCGTTTCTGTATGTTTGAGCCTGCGAGTACCCTCTTCCTTCACTGCCCGGGTCTCACTACCATATGGCATTACACTCCCAACACACGTCACATACAAAGATCCATTAGAATGGAGGGAGAGCTCTCTCAATGTCAGGAGAGGCAACAGCACCTGGAATTTTTTTGAACCACTCCTGACTCTAGCCACAAAGCTAGCTCAAGTCCCAACTCCAGCACATAACATGTCTCCCAGAGAACAAAACTACTCTACGCACTCAGGGGACTCGGCAGCAAGATCAATCCGGTCATGCCTGACAATCTCCACTTGCTCTCCCCGACACACTACACATGTGAAATCAGCATTATCTTGCAGTCTGCCTCTAACAGCTTTACATCTCTTGTGCACCTGCCTGTCACAAAACCACACAAAGTGGAATTCCTTTCCACACCCTTGTGGCAAATTGCACATGGCCAATCTCCCTCTTTGTTGACAGTACCACCACCAGCCCTAGATACCATCACCTTTGTTTTATCTGCATATACTCTCAAGCTCTTGTGTACCATTCCCACTCTCCACTTTCTGCATTTTTCCTTCGCCTCCCTTTCATTCTCTGAAGTCAACACCAAATCATCGGCATACAGCACCTCCCATGGGAGTCCATTTCAGAAGTCATGTGAGAAGGCTTCAGGTACCATGATAAATAACAGGGGGTTCAAGACTGACCCCTGATGCACACCAACATTCACGGAAAACTAATCACTCAAATCCCCATTCGCTCTTACCTGGGTGCGAGCACCCACATACATAGCCAAAACCACCCTAACCAGCCACTCCTTTATCCCAGGCTTTCTCATTGCCCACATCACCAACTCCCCAGGGACTCTGTCAAAGTCTTCTGCAAGTCAACAAAAACAAAGTACAGATCCCTTTTCTTTCCTATATATTTTTCCTGAAGCTGTCGAACAGTGAATATGGCATTGGTGGTCCCTTTGCCTGGCATATACCCATACTGCATCTCATCATTGTTCACTCTTTCTCAAATCATACTTTCCAGGACTCTCTCCTTACTCCTTTACCTTCATTATCTGTGTCCAAAAGGTATATGCCTCTATAATTTTCTCTTTCCAAGGCATCACCTTTCCACGTGTATTTACAGTCACATTCTTCAGGCAGTCATCTGGTACAACACACTCATATATAATCGTATTTATCGTGTCAGTAACTAACCCCATCCCTATATCTCCTGAGGCCCTCCGCACTTCAGCAGTCAACCCAGACACAGCTGCTGCCTTTTCCACTTGCATCCTGCCTATTGCCCTGCTCACAGTAGCAGCATCAGTCGAAGGCCAGGGGCCAAACATTGGATCCACTAGCTCCAAATCTTCTCTGTTCCAGTCAGACTCATTCAACAACTGGTTATAATGCTATCTCCAGTTATCCTTAATATCCTTACTGTTCATCACTATCCTTCCTTCAACATTCTTACACATACACACCACTCACCCATGATATCCCTGTTTTCCCTCTTCATCTGATTTGCCTCCTTAAGTATCATATTCTTCCTTTCTATACTATTGAGGTTATCCAGTAAAAGCCTCTGAGACTCATATTTTACCCTGTAAGCAGTGAATAGTATGTATGAGGGTGCTAAGGCTGCAGTGCGTGTGGATGGCAAACTGAGTGAATCTTTCCATTGGAAGGTTGGATTGAAACAAGGATGTGTCATGTCTCCATGGTTGTTCAATCTGTACATGGATGGGGTTATAAAAGAGATACAAGGTCGAGCAGTGGATGTTGGAGCGGCCCTAGTGAGAGAGGGCAGTGTTTGGAAACTCCCTGTACATGATGTCTGCAGAGGATAGTGTGTTGTTGAGCAAAGACGAAGGGGAGCTGCAAGGCTTGGTAGATGAGTTTGGGAGAGTGTGTAAGAAACGGAATCTAAAGGTGAATGTAGGGTAGAGTAAAGTGATGGTCTTCGAGAGAAGTGAAGCCAGTGAATGTACAGTGCTATTGGATGGGAAGGATATGGAGAATGTGAGTGAATTTAAGTACTTGGGCGGTGTGATGAGTAAGGATGGAAGTCTGGAGGGTGAAGTGCTCGAAAGGGTGCAGCAGGGAAGGAAGGTTGCTGGTTCGTTGAAAGCAGTAATAAGAAACAGGGAGGTGAGCATGGAAGTGAAAAAGTTGTTACATGACAGTATTGTGATACCAACTCTAACATATGGAAGTGAAGCTTGGACCCTGTTGGAAGGACAGAAGTCAAGAGTGAGAGCAGTGGAAATGAGTTAT
Source organism: Birgus latro (assembly GCA_018397915.1). Taxonomy (NCBI): domain Eukaryota; kingdom Metazoa; phylum Arthropoda; class Malacostraca; order Decapoda; family Coenobitidae; genus Birgus; species Birgus latro. The sequence goes on from JAGKTI010000380.1 coordinate 130,063, forward strand.
TTGAGAGGAGCATGTGGAGTCACATGGAGAGACAGACTAACAAATGAGGAAGTGAAAGAGCGTTGTGGTGTGGTTGAGGACGTGATGGGAAGCGTTAGGAGAAACACGTTAAGGTGGTTTGGGCATGTGGAGAGGATGGCGATTGAAAGACTGACGAGGAGAGTGTATGTGAGTGAGGTGGAGGAGGCGAGAGGGAGGGGGAGGCCGAGGATGAGATGGAGGGATGGAGTGGAGAGGTATATGAGAGAGGGGTGTGTGAGTTGGGAGCGTGGTAGTGAAATGGCAGGGGACAGAGTGACATGGAGACGATTTGTTTGTGGCCACCCCATACGGGATTGAGGCGTCTGGCAAAAGAAAGATAGATAGAAGCTCCTTTTCTAGCCCTATGCTTGGCAGCCTAGTATTCCTCTTTGTTTCCACCACTTTTCCATTCCTGGAAAAACCTTCTTTTCCCCTTAACTGCAGCTTCTACTCCCTCATCCCACCACCAAGTTACTTTATGTCTTGGGGGGGCCCCTTGTCCATCCACACACTGAATCAGTAACTCTCAGGTGATTGTTCTTGAGAACTCTGTACTGTTTGTGAACACTTCTGTCAGCAGCTCCCTATTCAGCCACCACTCTACTCATCTTGCAATAGAAGGCATCCTTATTGCTTGGTTTTTCAACTTCCACATTTTCCTCCAAGGTGCATAGGTCCTCTTTTTCATCACTCACTCCATAAGCACCATGTCACATATGAATAACTTGTGTTGCTCTACACACTCCTCACTCCCTGTAGCTTTAACATCCCTCACTAACCTACTATGACAATTTTATTCATGTTAGGAAAGACTTGTTGTATGAAGGGGTTAATGGATGCTATATCTAACTCCTCCAATTTTAAGTCTCCTAAATTGAAGAAAAGTTTTTGAAATTTAGGAATGTAAGAAGAGTGATCTCAATGGAGTAAGTGGTTGAGCTTTCAAACTGGAGGAGGTTAGACATGGTCTTCATTATTGCCTTTGGTAGGAGAGCTCTTTCCTGAATTTAATAAAAACCTACGTTGGTATCAAGAATAAACAGCAAAAAGTCATTTTCAGATTGAAGAGATTAAGTAAACTGAGGATTTTTTATTACATAAGATACATTATAGTTGATGGTTAAGTGAGATTGAATAGTAAAAAAATCGTAAATAAGATCTATATCTTTTTGATATTCTAGTTCAGTCAGGCTATTTTATTGTGGTATTAAAATATGAGAGAGAGTTTGAAGGTGAGAGAAATCATGGGGGAGGGGGTAGACCAAGAAAAAACTGGATGGATTTGGTAAACAGAGTTTAATGAAATAAGAAAGTATTGAGGCTAGGGAAATGAGAGGATTAAGTTGACTAGAGCAGGTGGAGATTGTTAGGCATGAGAGGGTTGAACTTGCAGGTGAGTCTCTTGAGTGTGTGGAGGAGTTTCGTTATTTGGGAGACATGTTATGTGCCGGAGGTGGGGCTGGAGTTAGCTCGGTTGCTAGGGTGAGAAGTGGTTGGAAGAAGTTCAGGGAGCTGTTGCCTCTCCTGACATTGAGAGGACTCTCCTTACGTGCTAAGGGGTCTTTGTGTGCAGCTTGTGTTAGGAGTGTGATGCTGTTTGGTAGTGAGACCTGGGCAGTAAAGGAAGAGGATATTCGCAGGTTTAAACGTACAGAAATGACAATGATTAGGTGGATGTGCAGTGCGTCTCTGCGTGCAAGGCCTGGGGGGGCTGGGTTTACGATGGAAGAGTTGAGAGGTAGGATGGGACTGGAGTGTATTGGTGTTGTGATGAGAAGATGTAGGCTGAGGTGGTTTGGACATGTGGAGAGGGTGGGGGATGATAATTGGGTACAGAGGGTGAGAGGTGTTAATATTGGGGGAGGGGTTGTGAGGGGTAGACCGAGAAAGACATGGGACGAGGTCATTAAGTGTGGCTTAAGGGTTAAGGGACTGAACAGGGAGGCTGCCGGGGATCGAGCAGCGTGGAGAGCCGCCATTAGGTGACCAAGGCCGACGCATGCAAGCATGTTGGAGCCTTCAAAAACGAAAATGAACTATATATGAATGAGCGCATGACAAAAGTTTGATACCCTGTTTTTGTACCGGATAGTTGATTAATTGACTATTTGGTAGGCAGTGTGAAGTGTATCTGTAAAGAAAAGAAAAATACAGCAACCCACCCCCCTCTCAAATTATGTGCAGATGGTTAGGCCTGTGAGAAAAAGCCACGATTCTGGAGGCTTGGAAGGTGAGTGAATGAGTATGTGCCCCATTTCAAAAGACGTACTGTTGTTAATTTTCCCTCTGTCATACTTCTCTTTACTTGCTTTGTGGGCTCTACCTCACCTTATCCTTAGGTGGGAAAAAAAGAGGTCACAATATTGATGACTGACGATTATTAAACAAGAGCAATACTTTTGCCCCGTCTGCTGGTAGGAAAAGGGGTGAAGTTAATAATGATGCTGTTTATTATTATCTTTCTTGTGAAAATACAGAAGTAAATTATTTGTGATTGTATGGCTTAACTTATGAGTACAGTATTCTGTTTTTCATAAAGTATGCTTCTGACTTTTTTTTTGTTCCCAAGAGGTTCATTATCCATTTAGTTCCTGTAGCTTCATTTGTATAAATGTTTGTTGTATGCCCAAACTTTGCACTTTGAATATATTGTTTTACTGAAAAGAATATTGTATCTTTTCCCAGCTCCTTGGTTTGTTCATGCTAGCAGCAGTAGCCAGTAATATAAAGAATAAATCCAACTGAGTGATAAATGCAGTAAAGGTTATTAACCCTTTCACGCACGGGACCGCAATTTGCGTTACATGTGGTGTGGTGTGCCAAAGCACAAGACCTCAAATTGCGTTAAAACGCGAAAAAAATTAACCAAAAAATAAGTTTCCGGTCGATTTGCGTCAAATTTTGTAGCATTCTAGTAGCCATGTGTCTCTCCCGAGGTAAGACTTTGGCAACACTGCACTGACTCCTATGTGCCTGTACGTAGTGATAGAATCTCAGTGCTCCACTAGCAGCCAGACAGCAGGGTCGTGCTGTGTTGTGTTGTCCCTTTAAATCCGCCATTTTCCCCCTCTCACCTGAGGCTGAAGCCATTATTGAAATATTGTGATTGTACAGTGTTTTTGACTATACTGTGAAGTGATTGTGTCTATTGAACATAGATATATTGTTTGTAAAGCATTGGGGCCCGTTATCAGCCATTAGGCCTAGAGGCAGAGTCTGGTTTGTTATAGCGGGGTTTCCACACACCCTGCCCGTAAAATGATGTATTTTACCCTTATAGTGAAGCCATTACAGTACTTATATCTGTGAAGCATATAGTGCCTGGATTAGTGAAATACCTGAACTACCATAGCAGGCATTATGTTATGCCATAGAGATACATAGACATATATATTAGTTGCTAAGGGAAAAGGCGATCTCTTACGCCATACAGTAGGGAAGGGAATAACAGATGAGGCTGGGATGGAATCATGTGATAGTGTTTTATATTGTATATGGTTCAGTGTGAAATATACGTATAAAATAGTGCAGCGAGTGTTCACCGAGAAATATTGCGTGAATTGACTGACAGCGGAAAGTTACATAATGATCAGAGACAAGGAAATACGCCACACAGCGACACATATGTGACATTATATACGCATGTCGTGCAGCGAATGTTCGTGGAGAAATCTATTGTGTGCATCGCATGTGTTAGGCAAATGTGGTGCAAGGAACAGAGAATACGCAACACACACACACACTCAAACACCCACGCACACACACACAACTCACACACTACCTAACTCATCTTCATTTCCTTCAAGTTCCTGCCAGCAGCTCAACACCTCTGGAGCAAGTGAGTTATCCATATTTTGTTGATTTGTACATTGACCTGTTTCTACATTCCATTTTTTTTTTTCACAAATCAGTATTGTTTTTTTACATATACACATATTAGATGGAAGAAAGTTCAGCTTTAGTATCAGTACCTGGCACAAAGACTAGTGGAAATGTCGAGTTACTGAGAGCACTATCAAAAAGCTTATGATATTTCACGTGTATAATTTGAGTAAAAAATAATAATAATAATAATAATAATAAAACGTAACGAGCGAAAATATGTAAGTATTCGTGAGGCAGGGAAATGAGCATTTTTATCTCGCTTGCGGGCGAGGAAGAGTGTTCTATCTTTGTCGTCCATTTACTCCAAAATTATTGAACGTATCGATTTCCTGTAAGAACCATGATAAAGATCAGTGAATTCTATGTATGTACAGGACATAACTATGTAATTTCTCTAATGAAAAGTTGTGGTTAAGTAGGTGGTTATTGTGCGCGCATGACGAAAGTGCACCGCGGCCGCGAGTACCCTGTAGTTTTTTGCGATTTACTCGGAAACTATGAGGCGTATCAAAACAAATAGGTATCAGGAGAAAGCTTATGAAATCCTACATAAGATTATATAATAAAAACATAAGGTGTGCGAGAAAACTTCTACATTATACCTCCCTGAACAAAAATCATTTTTTTTTTTTACAAAAATGGCTTTTAGTTTTTGGCTATTTTCTCGAAAACTACAAATCACATCACAACCGGATATGCCTCATTAGAAAGCCAATGAAATTCTCTATCAAAACTTATGATAACATTTTTCTGTATGATGGAAAACACTCGAATGACGATGTTGGGAAGTGAGATCAACGTTTCAAAATGTTTATTCACGGCAGCTTAGTGTACTTTTATTCGTATTTTTCTGGTTTTTCTTTTGGCTTATCAGCTAGAACAAACATCGGCGAATAAGATGATGTGAGTTTCAGGGCAACATTTTGAGGTTTGGGTGGTGAAAATGAGGCGAGAATACGTGTAATTTGTGTACGGCGGGCTGCCAGCGGAGCGCGTGGTGAGCCATGAAACTTAATAAAACTTACTGTGTGCGAAAGGGTTAAGTGCAGTTTTCAGGTACAGTACTCTGTAAGGAGTAGCTAGAGAGAGAAATACAAGTATAACTTTGTTACACAAAAAAACAGCAAATTACATGTACTGCATATTTACTGGTATACAGTCACAGGTGTTGTAATGAAAAGTACTATATGTTGGTATTTTTTCCCACTACTTCAATTGGCACCTTAGTGAGTAGTTAAAAGCAAATTTGTTACACATTACTGATTTAATAAATTCAGTTATAAGGAAATATGGTTCTAAATGTGACTGAAGTGTAATTGTAATGTGTATATGGGGACAGGTGATGCCCTGAAAAGAGTACATTATAGGGGCATATAAATTTTTGACCAGATGAAGGTAATGGAGAGAGTCGAATGAATATTGGTGAAATCCAGTTTAGGTTTATGCCAGGCTAAGGGACCACTGGTGTAATATTCATTGGCAGACAGCTTCATACAAATATATAGGAAAGAAGAGGGAACTGTCCCTTGTTTATGCTGATTTGGAGAAGACCTTTGCCAGAGTTCCTAGTGTTCATAGGGAGGTGATGAAATGGGCAGTGAGAAAGGCTGGGATCAAGGAGTGGCTGGTGAAAGTGGTTATGGCAGTGTACAAGGGTGCTCACGCCCAGGTAAGAGTGAACAGAGAATTGAATGATTAATTTCATGAAAGTTGACATGCATCAGGGATCAGTTTCATGTCTATTACTGTTTATCATGGTGATTGAGGCTGTCTTATGTGACTTCAGAAATTAATACTTCCATGGGCAATGTTGAATACTGATGATCTGGTGTTGATTGTGGTGAATGAGGGAAGCGGAGGCAAGATTTCACAAGTGGAGAGATGGAATGGGGTATGTGGATTTGAAAGTAAACACAGATTAAAAATATATATATACTGTATATATACAAGTATATACAGTATATGTAAGGCTGGTGGCACGTGCTGTCAAAGTAGAGGGAGTATGGCCTTGTGCAGTTTTACCACAAGAATGTGGGAAGTAGCTTCACCTTGTGCAGTGTTTGTGATAAGAAACATAGTGTTTTTGGAGGTGGGCTGCAAAATAATGCTAATTTTGTTTGTGTGGTGTGTTGGGGAGTACATGTAGAGATTAAGAGGTTAGAAATAATCTTGCCGGAGAGTGTCGGGTGTGCAGAGTTTTGCCATTTGGGGGACGTGTTATGGACAGGTAGGGCTGGAGCAAGCTCTGTGACTAGGGTAAGCAGTGATTGGAGGAAATTCAAGGAACTGTTGCCTCTCCTGACATTGAGAGGGCTCTCACTCCATGCTAAGGGGTCCTTATATGCAGCATGTGTTAGAAATGTAATGCTGTACAGTAGTGCGACTTGGGCAGTAAAGGAAAAAGATATCTGTAGGCTCAGACATACAGAATATGATAATGATTAGATGAATGTCAAGTGCGTAGTTGAATGAGAGGCCTAGGGGCGTTTGGATTGTAAATGAAGAGTTAAGAGGAATGGGACTTGAATATTTTAGTGTTGTGAGGAGGTGGGGTAGATTGGGGCGATTTGGGCATGTTGAGGGGATGGAAAATGACAGTTGAGTGTGGAAGATGAGAGGTGTGAACATCGAGGGTAGGGTTGTGATAGGCAGACAAAAAAAACCTAGGACGAGGTCATAGATTGTGACCTTGGATAATGGACTGAATAGAGAAGCTGCCAGAGATTAAGCAGTGTGGAGAGCCACCATTAGATGTCCAAGGCTGATGGCAGACCAAAAAAGACCTGGGACGAGGTCCTAGAGTATGACCTCGGATAAAGGACTGAATAGGGAAGCTGCCAGAGACTGAGCAGTGTGGAGAGCCGCCATTAGGTGACCAAGGGTAACGCAGCAAGCATGTTGAAACCTTTGCAAGTGTAATTAAATTAATTTGTTGTACTTTGTTGCATGCATCCAGTTAGATCTGACTTAAGCAAAAGATCTCAAGGCATTTTTGTCTTTGCTTAGTAATGACTATTGCTCTTCCTAACCAGATGGAATGCTAGGAGGAGGACCGAGGTGCACTCGGAAGTTGGTACAGTTCCAATCCAAGGCCCAGAGCTTATTTGAATTGGACCTGGCTAGCTTAATTTTTTTTTTATTCCATGTCCCCCTACCCATCTTGGACAGCTTTTTGTTTTCCCCTCAACATAATTCCACACCTCTCCTATAATCCTTTATTCTAGTACAGTGCAGTATACAGTCATGTACTCATAAATTTCTTTTAAATTATGCCATTCATAATGCCTATGCTGCAACTGCATTTCTGTGGCCTGAAATATGGGATGTTTATATTCACAGCCTAGATTTAGCTCCCATATGAATGTCAGAAGAAACACAGTCATGTAGGCAGTTCTTCGAGTGGCAGTGATATATCAATTGAAGTCAGGTGGTTTAGTCAATTCTCTATTCGTGAGGGATACATTATAAACTTGCCTATAAGAGGTGAATTACTACAAATGACTGGCACCTCAATAAAAAGCAGCCCCTCTAAATGTAATGCAACTATACGGTTGCCTTTTAACTCTCTGCATTGTCCCAGATCATCATCAGAGAGGGTTTAACAACAGGTACAGTACATTTCTTATACATAATGCTGTATATATATGGCAGGTGAATGTGTAATTTTACCAGCCCTTTGCAGTGGCCCATCTCTCTCTCCTCAGGTGAGATGACGATATGATGATTATTCTTATTCTTATTATTGTTGTTGTTAGTGCAGCAGTACAATCGGTGGGAAAGCATAAGAGGCGATGGTAGTGCGGCCTGTGCTGATTCCCATGTCACACTGTCCCCCACATTTCATTGCTCTGCTGCTCCCAGCTCACACCCCGCTCTCTCATATACCTCTCCACTCCATCCCTCCATCTCATCCTTGGCTTCCCCCTCCCTCTCACCCCCCCCTCCCCTCCACCACACTCACATACACTCTCCTCGTCAGTCTCTCACTCTCCATTCTCTCCAGATGACCAAACCACCTTAATGTGTTTCTCCTAACTCTTCCTATCACATCCACATCCACACTACAACGCTTCTTCCACTTCATTTGTCAGTCTCTCTCTCCATGTGACTCCACATGCTCCTCTCAAATACGGTAACTCATTTCCACTGCTCTCACTCTTGACTTCTGTCCCTCCAGCAGTGTCCACGCTTAACTTCCATACATTAGAGTTGGTATCACAGTACTGTCATGTAGCAGCTTTTTCACTTCCATGCACACTTCCCTGTTTCTTATCATTGCTTTCAAGAAGCTAGCAACCTTTCTTCCCTGTTGTACCCTTTCAAGCACTTAACCCTCTAAACTTCCATCCCTACTCATTACACTACCCAAGTACTTAAACGCACTCACATTTTCCATTTCCTCCCCATCCAACCTCACTGTACATTCACTGCCTTCACTTCTCTCAAAGACCATCACTTTACTTTTCCTTACATTTACCTTTAGATTCCGTTCCTTAACACTCTCCCAAACTCATCTATCAAGCCTTGCAGCTCCCCTTCGTTTTCACTTAACAACACAGTATCATCTGCAAACAACAGTACTGGTAGTTTCCAAAAACTACCCTTTCTCACTAGGGCCGCTCCAACATCCACTGCCCTACCTTGTGTTTCTTTTATAACCCCATCCATATACAGATTGAACAACCATGGAGACAGGACACATCCTTGTTTCAATCCAATCTTCAAACAGAAAAATTCACTCAGTTAACTATCCACACGCACTGCAGCTTTAGCACCCTCATACATACTCTTCACGGCCTTCAACAACTTCCTATCTACTCCATATATTCTTTTTTTATCTTATATGGAATATATTCTTATTTATCATATACGGAAAGTAAATATTTTCTGATGGCAACCCACCATTTTATACTACGTAGTGGAAATTTTGTTCTTTAATTATATATAGTTGGCCCAGATTGTAAATTAAGCCTACGTATCTTGACTCAGTCAAGGTACCCACTTGCTGTTTCTGTTTCGCTGTAGCTTACATAAACTGAGCAGTGGACCATAGTACTATATTTTAGCTGCGCAGTGGCCAGTGGACCATGGCACTTTATTTTCCGAATTAATCGGCTGATTTCAAAAGGCGCGGGCATCGGGTGTAGTGCATAAACATCAGCACCGCCCTGGGCCCCCTAATGGCGGGCTCAAACTACGCGATGCTACCCATGAGATAGACCCTCAGTATAATAGAACTCAGTGGTCTCAAGGTTGCACAAGATCCCGAAGGGAGAACGCTGACGATGTCTCAGTGGGCTTTTCTTTGTTGTTTGAGCTGTACATCTAATTCTGGTGATACTGTAAGGAAAATTTTAGTCCCCACTTCCTTGTGTTGATTGTTCTATCTATTTATTGCCAGACGCCTAAATCCCGTAAGGGGTGGCCACAAACAAATCGCCTCCATGTCGCTCTGTCCCCCGCCATTGCACTGCCCTGCTCCCATCTCACACCTCCCTCTCACATATAACTCTCCGTTCCATCCCTCCACCTCATCCTCTGCCTACCCCTCCCTCTCCCCCCCTCCACATCACCCACATACACTCTCCTCGTCAGTCTCTCACTCTCCATCCTCTTGTAATGAGGTGTATAAAAGCCCGCGTTGCCAAGAGGCAAAGGGGGGATCCTTTCTTTGGCTCAGTGGTAACGTGCGCTTGATTCAAGCGCGGGGGCCTGAGTTCGAATCTCGGCCAGAACAGTGATTAATATATTCAGTTTCATTTCAGTTATTACACTCTCCACATGCCCAAACCACCTTAATGTGTTCTTCCTAACGCTTCCTATCACATCCACACCACAACGCTCCTTCACTTTCTCATTTGTTAGTCTGTCTCTCCATGTGACTCCACATGCTGCTCTCAAATAACTCATTCCACTGCTCTCACTCTTGACTTCTGTCCCTCCAACAGGGTCCAAGCTTCACTTCCATATGTTAGAGTTGGTATTACAATACTGTCATGTAGCAACTTCACTTCCATGCTCACTTCCCTGTTTATATCACTGCTTTCAAGGAACCAGCAACCTTCCTTCCCTGCTGCACCCTTTCAAGCACTTCACCCTCTAAACTTCCATCCTTACTCATTACACTACCCAAGTACTTAAATGAACTCACATTCTCCATATCCTCCCCATCCAATCTCACTGTACATCCACTGACTTCTCTTGAAGATCATCACTTTACTCTTCCCTACGTTCACCTTTTTTACACACACTCCCAAATTCGTCTACGAAACCTTGCAGTTCCCCTTCGTCTTCACGTAACAACAGTATCCTCTGCAGACAACAGTACAGGGAGTTTCCAAACACTGCCCTCTCTCACTAGGGCCGCTCCAACATCCACTGCTCTACCTTGTATCTCTTTTATAACCCCATCCATGTACAGACTGAACAACCATGGAGACATGACATCTTTGTTTCAATCCAACCTTCAAATGGATTGTTAATTTTTCTGTTCATTATTCTTAAATGGAACGCAATCACCAGCATTCATAATTACGTTATATTTTACGAACTTCGTATAAAGCTAATTTAGATGGTTTGTTTTTACTTTTATGCTAACATTTGTATAGATCATTTGTAAATAATGCTACTTATAAGAGCCCATTACATTTATATATATATAACGGAACAAACATCAACTTCGAACGTGAGACGCATGGCTATGGAACAGAGGTGAGTGTTGTGAGGAAAACATATCTTTTCTTTTAAGATCCTCGCTTCACTGGTGTGTTGTGTTCACTGTATTCTGTTGCCCTGTGTATCTTCCTGGCGAGTTCTAACTCTTGAGGGTCGGCCAGGTATGTTAGCACAGTGGAACAGCCTTATGTGCCGTAATCCGTTGTTCCCCCGGGAGCTTGTGATTACGTGGATGTGTCCCAGCTGTCTGTAAAACGTAGCTGGAAGGAATCAGGTCATGAATGAATGCGCTGCGGTCCTGCCACCCCCCTAATCAGAAACAAATACCCCAGCTGCCAGCAACTCCCTCCGCAACGGGTAGAAAGCTATGCCTGCCACACTTGTACTTAGTCTGCTTCTTTTTACAGCTGCACTATGTGATGCTGATTTGTGACAAACCGCAGGAGAGCACCCACCAACAAAATTGTAAATTTATTTTACGACACCTTCGCTTCCTTATTTGCCAGTGTCTCGATGTTGTTGGTGCCTACTCCCATCTGGGAGTTCTTGTCTTTAAACAAGATTTTTTAAATATTTTTTTATAGTATATTGTTCATTTCTGTGTTCCTCCTTATATTCATAATTATTTCTCATCGTTTCAGTATTCTGCCCACTGTATTTGCTACCACCTGTAATTCATTTTTTTTTTTTAGTATTTCTATTATTTGATTCTTTCCTTTAATTTCTTCTGTTATATCTTCATATGCTTCACATATGAATAAATGATGTTGATTTTCATTCTCTTCTTAACACATATCACATATTTGGTTAGGTGCACACTTTTTCTTATAATTTTCCTTCACTTCCAGCATTTTGGTTTGCATCAAAAATATTATCTTTGCACTTTCAAACTGTGCAGCATGTGAGGTGGTGTGTGGGGTGAAGAGAAGACGAAAGGGGGTTCAGGGAACAGCATGGTGGACTGAAGAGGTGAGAGAGGCTGTGGCACAAAAGAAGAAAGCACATAATGAGTGGATGAGGGTCAGGGGCGTCGAAGAAGCTGAGAGACGGACGAGAGAGTTATGTGTAGTGAGGAGAAGAGAAGTGAAAAGATTAGTAAGAGAGAGTAAGAAGTGAGTGGATGAGGAGTTTGGAAGGAATTGAGTGCAAAGTGGAGGGAATGTAAGAAAATGTTCTAGAAGGAGGTAAAGAGAGCTAGACAGGGTGCCAACGAAGTCAGTGAGGGTGTGAAAGATAAAAATGGTAGATTTTTAGTGGAGAAGGGAGAAAAAGTAAACAGATGGAGAGAACACTTTAATGAACTGTTGAACATAGAGAATGAAAGTAATGCAAGTATAAGTGTCTGGGGAATGGCAGGGAGAAGAAGGGTTGTGAGAAGAGAGGAAGAAATCACCAGGATGGAAGTTGTGGAAGCAATGAAGTAAGTTAAAATGGGGAAAGCCCAAGGAATTGATGGAGTGTGTGGTGAAATGCTGAAGCTTGGGGGAGAGATAGTAATAGAATGGATGTGGAAGGTGTGCAGATTGCCTTGAGAGGAGGGTACAGTCCCAGAGGATTGGAAGTCAGGTTTAATTATTCCTCTGTACTAAGGAAAAGGGGAAAAAGAAGTGTGGTAATCATAGGGGCATTTGCCTTCTCAGTGTAACAGGAAAAGTATATGGTAGTATACTTATTGACAGAGTTAGGGAAATTACAGAGGAATTAGTTGGAGAAGAACAAGGAGGTTTTTGGAAGGGAAGAGGTTGTGTAGACCAGATATTCACTCTTAGATCCTTAGTGGAAAAGTTTCTAGAGAAGGGCAAGAAGTTGTATGCAGCCTTCATGGATCTGGAGAAAGCATATGACAGGGTGGATAGACATGGTTTGTGGAAGGTAGTAGGAATATATGGAGTGGATGGGAATTTGTTGAAGGCAGTGAAGAGTAAGTATGAGGGTGCTAAGGCTGCAGTTCGTGTGGATGGCAAACTGAGTGAATCTTTCCATTTGAAGGTTGGATTGAAACAAGGATGTGTCATGTCTCCATGGTTGTT
>JAGKTI010000381.1:0-35167 GCA_018397915.1 Birgus latro
CTGTAACATCACACTGGTAGTCACCTTCTCTCTCGATTACCATCACTTTACTCTTTTCTACATTTTCTCTCAAGGCACAATGCTCACAGACATCAGCAAAACTCGGCATGAGTCTGCCAAGTTCATGTCCTGTATTTGGAAGTAGCACTTCATCATGAGCATACAACAAATTTGAGATGTTCCATCCATCACCATTCATTATCAACGCCATCCGTCCCTCAGTTACTCATGTTTTTACTTCTCGTATCACTCCATCCATATATAAGGTAAAACCTTACTAGAACAGACTAATTGGTGCCCGAGCCATTCCGAAAGAAGCAAAATTCCAAAAACAGTGACATATGGATTTTCCCCCGCTAAGATATTTTCATATATGAAAAGCATTATGGCCACAATCCTACTTCACTTCACCATTTCTTTCTAACTGGGGGCATTAACCCATTTGCCTCTTAACTTTACTCAAATGCCACTACAAGCAATTTATTGCATAACACAGTACAATTTTAGTAAGGTTTAGACTTGATAAAGGCCTTTGTAACACACAGGAAGATATTTTTCATACATGAAGTTTCATAGCCACCATCCTGCTTCACCCCACCAGTTCCTTCTAACTAGTGGCAGTATCCCTTTTGCCTCTTAGCTTTTCTATAATGCCACTAAAAATAATTCATTTCATAACACAGTATAATTTTAGCAAGGTTTAGATGCAATAATGGCCATATGTAACACACACAACAAGATATTTTCATTCATTAAAAGCATCATGGCCACCATCATGCTTCACCTCCACCAGTTCCTTCTAACTCATGGCAATATCTCATTTGCCTCTTATTTTTTCTCAAATTCCACTATAAATAATTTATTGCATAATATAGTAAAATTTAAGCAAGGCTTGGACACAATAAAACTCATAAGTAATTTTTAAAATGTTTTCTTATGTAACCATTCCGACTTACTTGGCTTACCATTCTCTGCCCCACCACCTTGCCTGGTGTTTATCATCATTCAGCACCTGGTGAAAGATCCATTAGAGCAAATCTTTCATAATCATTACCCATTATCTTCAGGGTCACTGTCAAGGAACAGTGAATCATCATCCTGATTGTCTTCACTGGCAGGAGCTGAATCGTAGAAGGGAATTGGAGATGTACCTTCTACCTTGCCTACCATGTGGTGTTCTTAATTTTAAGCATTTTTCAAATACTGTACTGTACACTTTATACACTTTAATTTTTATGATCTGACAAATATGTTCACTTTGTATATTTCACTTATCACTTATCACCATTGAGTAGTATATCAGGGACTTTGGGGAAATGATGTGGGGGGAAATGATATGGATTGACTGAGGCAGAGCAGAGGGGAGTAATAGTGATACCGCCAGCTCACCATGAACCGACACACGAACACACATACCACTTGCCTTGTGATTACTTCGTTTTCGTTTTCGTTTTTGAAGGCTCCAACATGCTTGCATGTGTCGGCCTTGGTCACCTAATGGCGGCTCTCCACGCTGCTCGATCTCTGGCAGCCTCCCTATTGATGTCTTAATATTAATATTAATATTAATGCAGACCGCTTTTCTCATTTTTTAGCATTTAGAAAGAACGTTATTGTTATAACTTAATTTTAAACACTTTTCAAATACTGTACTGTACACTTTATCTGTCTGTCTATCTATCTATTGCCAGATGCCTTAATCCCGCACGGGGTGACCATAAACAAATCGCCTCCATGTCACTCTGTCCCCTGCCATTTCACTACCACGCTCCCAACTCACACCCCCCTCTCTTATATACCTCTCCACTCTATCCCTCCATCTCATCCTCGGCCTCCTCCTCCCTCTCGCCCCCTCCACCTCACTCACATACACTCTCCTCGTCAGTCTTTCACTCTCCATCTCCACATGCCCAAACCACCTTAACGTGCTTCACTTTGTTTCACTTATCACTTGTCACCCTCGAGCAGTACATCAGGGACTTCCTGGGAAATGACGTGGGGGAAATGACGTGGGTCAGACTGAGGCCAGAGCATGGGGGAACATTAGTGACGCTGCCAGACCACCAACCAATGCATGAACACATAAACCGCACATACAATATGGCTGCCCCGCTCTGAGGTTAGGAAGTCCGGACCGCTTCTAGCTTTTTCAGAGTTTTCCTGATACATAAGAAATAATTCTGGTCAACTCCTTGACTGAAAAAAGTGAATTCCGGTCTACTGAAGTTCGTTGTATTATGGGGACATCACACAACCATGTCACATGCCCACATTGATCATGAACCATTCCCTTAGATGCCCATTTACCCTTCCACATACCTCTCTACCATCATCAGAACTCTTGATGGCACCTATCAGATTACCATCTAAACCGTACATGTGCAAAAGCTTCCACAGTCCTTCTCTGTCTACTTTGTCGTATGCTTTTCTAGATCTATAAATGCCATTAACGCTTTTTAGTCCTTCTCACATGAATACTGTAACACAATACAGTACTGTGTACTGTACACTTTGTTCTTGGTGCAGGTGTGGATGTGCAGTGGGATGTGTGTGTAGTTGTACACCATTCTGAGTATGTTAATGGAGATTTATTTGTAACGCTTTATTATTACGCTATAGGAGTGGAAACAGTGAAGTAGTCTGTAGCACCAGGCCATCTGAGCAGCACTCCTGAGGAGGATGGGAATGATGGCAATAGGGACTAGGGAGCTCTTGTTTCATTAGCCATCAGGATACCCTGACAATCTCCCTTTCCTGACCCTTTATCAGTATGACACTAACACGGGGAATAGGCCAGCATACTCTCCCTGACACTTTTCTCCAACCATCTTATGCACTACCAATACTCTTCTTGCATTTTACCTACTGTACAACTTACCCGACTACATCACAGGTTGGCGTCAGCAAGGACATGTGGCCAAAAATTTTTGTCCCCTATATCTGGTGGTGAACGTGAGGGGAGGTGTGGCATGGGTTCTGCCAGTGCAGTTTTGGGACCGGGATAGGGCGGGGCTTGGATTTATGCCATAAGGTACAGGGCATTGCATTTCCCGGGCTGCTGCTTCTGCCCAACAGAGAGGGGCCCAAACATGTGGGTAGTGCCCCTGGAGGGTGCCCTATCAGTGGACATATAATGACAGGGCAGTTACAGTGCTAAGGCATGCTTAGAGGGTGTTCTTGTAGCTGTCCTGGCAGTGTTCCTCGAGGCCACTGCCATAGTCATTGGGCACAGCTGGTGGGCTATGGATCTCTGGTCCCATGCCAGGACTTGGGATTGTGTGGGTGGGTGGGGCTTGTGATATGTCTGCTTCATTATTTACGTGACTTATGACAAAACTGAAATGCACAAGCATTAACCTGTGGATTGCGAGCCACAACTCAGGCTGGGTAGCATCACGTTGCGAGCCACAACGCAGGCTGTGCTGGCCATTCATCACCACTAACTACTCCATCGATGCGCACACTTACGCATGGCGCTGTGCAAAGACGGAGAGAGAGAGATTTTTTTCTCTTCACCAGATGATGCCCTGGATGTTTATCTTCAAATTGTTTATAATAAACAAAAACATTTTTTTTTTCCACGACTTCCCTATGTAAACTTACACATGGCCCTACGCAGTGAGGAGAGAGAAATATTATTATTATTTTTTTTTCACCAGATAATGCCCTGGATATTTTTCTTCAAATTTACAATAAACAAAAACAAACAAACAAACAAAACTTTCTTTCTTCATTTTTGCACACATGGGGTGGGACAAAAAAAGGTAATTGCATAATCCGCAGGTTAAAAGCAAACTTTTGGAAATCACATAACCTAAGGCATTCAAAGTGGCATCGTGGGATGTTTGAAGGGTGGAGCAGGGGAAGTGTTAGAGAGTCTGAGTTGGAGGTAGGTGGATATCTGTTGCCTGCAGAAGGTCAGGTTCTGGGAAGAGTCAGCTAGGGTGATTGCTGGGAGGGACTGTTGATATATGCTATTTTGGCAGGGAAATGCAGACGGATATGATGGTGTGGGTGTACTGGTTGAGGAGAAATGGGTGATACTGTGTCATGAATGTAATGAGCATAAATTAAAGGATTATTGCAATAAAAATATTGTTTGTTAAACGCATGATTTCAGTTACATTGGCATGTGCTCCATATGATGATTAGGAAAAGGATAGATTCTGGGATGACTTGTCTCATGTGGTTGGTGGTATGGGGGATGATTAGATTGTAGTTTTGGGTGCAGATTTAAATGGCCACGTGGGTGAATCAGCTCAGTGATATGAAGGAGACCATGAGGAACGCGCATATGGTATGAGGAATGCAGAAAGGGAAAGGACACTTGAATCTTGGGAGGAAATGAACTTGATTGCATGCAACACATTTTAGGGAGAGAGTGAGTGTGCTAATTGCAAATGAGTCTGGGGGCTATAGTAACATAGACTGACTATTTCCTGGTCAAGAGGTGTGATAGAAGGAAGGTAAAGGATCTTAAAGTTATATGGAGCGAAAAGTGAATGCAGCAACACATATTGCTGATATGTGACGTGGTGCTAAAGGAGCGGTTGGTATAGAAGAGGACCTATGCACTCAGGAGGAAAATATGGAAGTTGAAAAAAAGCAGTAAGGGATGCCTTCTATAGCATTGTGAGTAGAGTGGTAGCTGAACAGGGAGCTGTTGACAGAAGTGTTAGCCCGTCTTGTCCCAACTGATGTCCCACCTCTGACCCCCCCTCCCTTCCCCCAATCCCAAAAAATTTTGGGATTTTTTTTTTTTTTTTGCTGAAACATCCGCTTTTGGTGAGAAACAATGGAAAATCACAAAGAAAGTGCTCGCCTGGGTCCATAAGTGCTCCGAACAGGTAAGCTCCTCTCCTGCAGGTACCTTATTCTGTCACTGTCTCGTAAGGCTGTCGCGTCTTGTATGGTAGGTATTATTATGAGAAACAACTCACAACAGGTTTACATTTATTGATTTGGAACTAAGACACATGTACGACAGCAGTATAATGGTTCTCATAAAGAAGTACAAGTATAGGAAAAATAAGCATTGTTCCATTGCCCAAGCATATCGATTTCGGCTACGTTGGTCACACATGATTCACTAAGGTTCTTGTTTCAGCAAACATATAATTTTTTCTTCTTGCATAATCATGTTTCAATAACATTAGACCATTTTTCACTTTATGTAAATGTTTTCACTTATTTACATGCCTTACGATGATATTTAGCACTATGATTGCGCATATTTATATACTCAGTGCACTTACTATGACTGTCATTTCAACATACATTTCATTTTTTCAACTAACATAATAATTATCCGCTAACATTATACCCTTTTTCACTTTTTATAACAGTTGTCACCTATTTACATGCCTTACGATTATACTTAGCGTAATATTAGTGCAACCAGTAATCTCTCTACTATCCGGACGTCCACTATCCGGATACATCACTATTTGGACATCGTGGGGTGATGGCCAAAACCCCAAAATTGAAAAAAAAAAAAAAAATCCTATTTTTTCCAACCGTGTCAGTTTGAATTTCCCGCGCGCGCCGACTAGCTCCCTTCCCGCCCAGTCTCCCGCCTACTAGTTATGTCTCAACTTCCGTGAAGAGTGGACGGCTGTCTGATCATTTGCAGTATTTTTGTTCTTGTTTAAATAATCAAAAGTCACAGTGCTAAGGATTAAGTGTAGTTAAACACTGGATTACTGGACATGCTTCAAGAGCAATTATGACCACTGTAAAAACCTTAGAGATGGGGGTAAACAACACTCATGGACTGTAAGTAAACATTGTCAACTGCTAATTATTTTCCATAATCACTTCTAAATCCTCATTCTCTGGTTACATTTTATTTACTTCATGCTTTGTGTCCCATATTTGAGTGCACAGGCTGTGAAAGAGGTGATTTTCTCAGTGATTACCCTGTCTCTTACATACGTTCTCTATCTAGTCATCTGGTTAACATTTTTGCCCCACACACCTCTAAATCATAATTTTTCTGGTTACATTTTATTTACTTCATGCTTTGTGTCCCATATTTGAGTGCATAGGCTGTGAAAAGGTGATTTTCTCAGTAATAATCATGTCTCTTCCTTACGTTCATTATGTAGTCAGCTGGCGAACACCCTTGCTTTACTCACCTCAAAATCATCGTTTTTGGGTTAAAATTTGATTAATTCATGCTTTGTGCTAATTATTTATGTGAATGGGGTCTTAAAATAAGTGCTGTGCATGTCCAGTAGGGAGGTAGGTAGGTGGTTTTCTGATTTAGGTTAGGTTTGGTTATGGTCAAGAATGACTGGTGCTGTTGGTGAACAGTGAACACCTTTGCCATACCTAACTCTTTTTCTGGTAACAATTTATTTATTTGATGCTTTGTATTCCATATTTTAGTGCATAAGATATGAGAAATGATGATTTTCATAGTGATAGCCACGTCTGATACTTACTTACACTAAGCTGCCAACTCGTGAACACCCCTGCCTTACTCACCTCAAATTCATCATTTTTGGGTTAAAATTCGATTAATTCATGCTTTGTGCCAATTATTTATGTGAATGGGGTCTTAATTAAGTGCTATGCATGTCTGGTAGGGAGGTAGGTAGGTGGTTTTCCGATTTAGGTTAGGTTAGGTGGTTAGGGTCAAGAATGACCGGTGCTGTTGGTGAACAGTGAACACCTTTGCCATACCTAACTCTTTTTCTGGTAACAATTATTTATTTGATGCTTTGTATCCCATATTTTAGTGCATAAGATATGAGAAATTATTTTCATAGTGATAGCCACATCCGATACTTACTTACACTAAGCTGCCAACTCGTGAACACCCTTGCCTTACTCACCTCAAATTCATCATTTTGGGGTTAAATTCGATTAATTCATGCCTTGTGCCAATTATTTATGTGAATGGGGTCTTAATTAAGTGCTATGGATGTCTATTAGGGAGGTAGGTAGGTGGTTTTCTGATTTAGGTTAGGTTAGGTTAGGGTCAAGAATGACTGGTGCTGTTGGTGAACCGTGAACACCTGTGCCATACCTAACTCTTTTTTTGGTAACAATTATTTATTTGATGCTTTGTATCCCATATTTTAGTGCATAAGATATGAGAAATTATTTTCATAGTGATAGCCACGTCTGATACATACTTACACTAAGCTGCCAACTCGTGAACACCCTTGCCTTACTCACCTCAAATTCATCATTTCGGGGTTAAATTCGATTAATTCATGCCTTGTGCCAATTATTTATGTGAATGGGGTCTTAATTAAGTGCTTTGGATGTCTATTAGGGAGGTAGGTAGGTGGTTTTCTGATTTAGGTTAGGTTAGGTTAGGGTCAAGAATGACTGGTGCTGTTGGTGAACAGTGAACACCTGTGCCATACCTAACTCTTTTTCTGGTAACAGTTTATTTATTTGATGCTTTGTATCCCATATTTTAGTGCATAAGATGTGAGAAATGATGATTTTCATAGTGATTGCCACATCCGATACTTATTTACACACTAAGCTGCCAACTCGTGAACATTTATGCCTTACTTACCTCAAAATCATCATTTTTGGGTTAAAATTCAATGAATTCATGCTTTGTGTCCATTATTTAATGCATATGGTGTGAGAAAGGGTGATTTTCATAGTGATTTCCATGTCTGATACTTACTTACACTTGCTGGCAAGTTTTGAGCACCAATGTCTTACTCACCTCTAAATCATCATTTTTTGGTTAAAATTCAGTTAATTCATGCTTTGTGTGCATTATTTATGTGAAAGGGGACTTAAATAAATGCTATGCATGTCCGGTAGGGGGATAGGTAGGTGGTTTTCTGATTTTGCTTAGGTTAGGTTAGGGTCATGAATGACCAGTGCTGGAGCTTCAGGGCCACTATCCGGACAAGACCACTGTCTGGACATGCCTTTTGCTCTATTACGTCGGATAGTGGAGGGATTACTATACAGTAATCTCCCTATTATTCGACGCAATAGAGCCAAAGGCATGTTCGAATAGTGGTCTTGTCCGAATATTGGGCCCTGAAGCTCCAGCACTGGTCATTCATGACCCTAACCTAACCTAAACCAGAAAACTACCTTCCTACCTCCCTACCGGACATGTATAGCTCTTATTTAGGTCCCTTTTCACATAAATAATAGACACAAAGCATGAATTAATTGAATTTTAACCAAAAAATGATGATTTAGAGGTGAGTAAGGCATAGGTGGTCAAAACTTGCCAGCATAGTATAAGTAAGTATTGGACATGGAATTCATCTTTTCTCACATTTTATGCACTAAATTATTGGACAGAAAGCATCAAATACAGTAAATGATGTAAATTGCTACCAGGATTCACTGGCATTCACCTTTTTCATTGCTTGTGCACTTAAAAACCATGCCTGAAAAAATGAAATTGCAAGCAGGAAATTATGATTAACATTTTTGGAAATTTTTTAACACATTTACAGCATGATGAAAACAGGTTAGACATGAAAATCTTTAAGGTAATCATAGGTTAGGTTAGGATAGGTTAGGTTAGGTTAGGTTAGGTTAGGTTAGGTTAGGTTATGACCGGACATGAAATTCACTGGCTTTCATCATTTTCATAGCTGGTGCACTTAAAAACCATGCATGAAAAAATGAAATTGCAAGCAGGAAATTATGATTAACATTTTTGGAAATTTTTTAACACATTTACAGCATGATGAAAACTGGTTAGACATGAAAATCATTATGAAAATCATCTACAGTTTATGCATGAGATTAATGATATGGAAAGAACAAAACAAGGAATTTTGAAGTTAGGGTACTTACGAAAAAGAAGCCGCCGTCCTGATGTAATAACCCACTCTATCATCTCAGACTCTGACAGGAAGACCTTGCACCTGACACACCTTTGCAATTGACAATCACCAGCACTTCTCACCAACACTTTCCACAACATTTTTTTTTTTTAATAACTGGTATCACATTACTTCACTGCACTGTACATAACAGTAAATTTCCGTGTGGTCTAGTGACGATCTCTGGAGAATTTAGTCGCTGTCAGAGTCCGAGATGAGCTGACGGAGGCGGTTCGAATCCTCGCTGGTGCAGGGAACAGTTTAAGGATTTGAATTTCATTAAATCAGGCTTTACTGATCTACCAGAAGACCCGCCGACATGTCGTAAAAATGACCCCGCTAATACCAATACACCAGTCCTGTATGAGACAGCCCTAGCATGTATTCAATATGGACGGTGGGTGTTAAGCGCCGAAGTGGTGACATGTAGATTGTAGGAGGACGACTGGGCCTTGATAGCAGGCTGTGAAGCCTATGCCCAGAGTCGGACACATAAAAAAAAAAAAAAAAAAATCTTGGTGGGACGTGGTGATACACTATCCACTACAGAGGACTCCGAAGCAGCACGTTGTTGTCGATACCGAATCAACGTGGAGTGGTCAAAGTCTGCATACTGAAGACTAAACATCACCTTCCTCTCCACGTTCCGTTTGGTCTTCGAAGCGAAAACAGCCGTGTACTGCTGTAGTTTGTCTCGGGACTTCTTGATATCAAACAAGGTGGAGCGAGGGAGGTTGAATTCACGATGAATCCGTGATGTCTGCCACCCGGCGTCCACCTTCTCCAATATCTGCCTCTTCTTCTCTGGAGTCAGAACCACTTTCTTCCTCTTCTCAGGAGGCGGGGCCATCATCGCACACATGATGAAGAAGGTGAAGAGCAGCATCAAGCCCTGCAGGAGGTAGGGTATCACCACAAAAGCAGTCACTTCGGCCGCCATTGTCGGAGCTGTTTATGAGCCAGGAGCAGAGCGGGAAATGGGGTGGACAGACAGGCGCCACGCGCGAAAACACAGCCGATTGGCGTGCGCGGGAAATTCATACTGATGCGGTCCCAAAAAATCGGATTTTTATCGATTTTTTCCAAATTTGGGGGCATTTTGGGGGGTGGACAGCCCACGATGTCCAAATAGTTTGGGATCCGAATATTGGGCATCCGAATAATTGGGAGATTACTGTATTTACGTAACAAGCCACTCACTTCGACTGTTGTTTCAACTTAGATTCTGGTTTTCCACTTACATTATACTTTTCCACTAATATTACACCCGTTTCCACTTTATACAACTTTTATCTTATTTACAGGCCTTATTATTACATTGAACGTCTGGTTATCGCTTACAGTATTTATATATTGAGCAAACTCACCAAGACTGTTGTTTCGACTTAAATTCTATTTTTCCACTTACATTATACTTTTCCACTAACATTACACCCGTTTCCACTTTATACAACTCTTTATCACTTATTTATAGGCTTTATTATTTCATTGAGCGTCTGAATATCACATCTTTACATGTTGAGCAAACTCGCTAGGACTGTTGTATCGACTTAGATTCTATTTTTCCACTTGCATAATACTTTTCCACTAACATTACACCCGTTTCCACTTTATACAACTCTTATCACATATTTACAGGCCTTATTATTATACTGAGCATCAGATTATTGCATATTTACAGGACATAGATCGTCATATTGCAATCACACAATATAAAAAATGCAGCAAGTTTACTCTCTAAAGCAAGGGTGAATGCACAACCTGACATTGCACTGTACACACTCATACCTGGTGTCTTTTCTTTGAGTGCTTGCTCTCACTTTAGAGTTTCCGCACACATGACACATGCGCTAGGGCCTAGGTCTGTTTGGCTGGGGAGGGATAGGGGTGGGGAAGTGGTGTGCGCTAATCCTTAGGGGAGTTTCGGTGGCAGCGGCGGGGTGGGGGCAGTGTTGGGGCCTTTGTACTGCATATTTTGTGATGATCTCCCGAGACAGCTCCCTCACAAACCCTTCAAAGGTCTCCTGAACTCCTGTTGTCATGGCGTGGAGGTGGTGGCAGTTCAGGACCGTGTTATCGAGCAGGTGGAAAAAGAGCTTTTTGTACCACTTCACCGTGGTCCTGGCACACTCCACACTGGAAATCATGGAGTCAGACTGGTCCATCTGCCTCATGTTGATATTGTAATCAAGTACTGACTCCAGTTTCCAGATGTGGCGCCTTCTCTCGCTGCGATAATCGACGGAGTCTGTGCGGTGCATCAGGGGCCGGTGTACCATCGACAGGAGGCAGACTTCTCTGTTATGGTTCCATACTGTGGCAAGGATGTTGTTTGTCTGAAGACCACCCTATTCTTGTAAAGTTTCCGCCCAACCTTGACCATGTGCCGACGGGTCACCTTGATGGTACCACAACTCCAGTGTCGTGTAGGTACCGAGTGAGAAGGGGGCTAGTGTACCAGATATCCAGGTACAGCACGTGATCTCGATGAAGGTACTCTTCTATCATTGTCTTTACCACGGCTCCAGAGAGTCCAGTACTCCGATCTTTTATTATGTCTGTTTGTGCACTGGTGTACAAGACTATATCTTGCACATAACCAGCCCTACAGTCACACATAACAAAAATCTTGAACCCAAAACGGTGTCTCTCGCTGGGTATGTACTGTTGAAAAGAAATATTGCCTCTCCACAACACGAGACTCTCGTCTATGACAAGGTCTGTGTAAGGGTAGAAGGATGAGCGGAACATTTCCCGTAGGCGATCAGATACCAGCCTTATTCTCTTCATTCTATCTGTGTTATTTTTATTTGCAGGATCGTCGGCATCATAAAAGTGGAGGCGGCTGAGAATATGCTGGAATCTATTATGGCTCATTACCTTACCAAAGAAAGGTGTGTTGATGCCAGGGTCCGTAGTCCTGTAGGCCGGAATTTGTCTTTTCCCGTACAATATCCATCAAAAGAACTAAGGTTAAAAATATGAGCATCTCTGCTAGGGAGACAGGGTAATCATAGAGGAGGGAGTGCCTGCTTCTCGTGCCCTGACGTTCACTCTCACGGCACTGCCTGCTTGCAAACAAGTTTGTCTTCTTCACTATGCGGCCCACAAATTCTTCCCAAAAGAACAGGTGGAAGAAATCCACCCTGGTGGAGCCTGAGTGGATTCTAGGAGCCATATAGCCAGACCGCCACTCCTCAGTGAAGGGGTGAATGATGGGAGTAAAATCACTCCCATCTTCCCACTCCCACCTCACACTGGCATCGCCCCCATCGACCCCATCACTGGGGTGGGGTTGGAGATGGTGGTAGGGGAGGTTGAGGAGGTGGAGAGCGGCGGGCTTTCCCACTCACACTCTTCATCCCTCGGCCTTTTCCCTTCCCTTTTCCCTTCCCCTTTCGTCTTTTTGAGACGTCAGGGGACTATGGGGAGGAACTGCGGGTATATTGAGGAGCGAATGATGTGCTTGGGAGCGGCGGCTCCTCGCTTCCCTGCTCTCTCGCTGCACTACATGAGCACGCCGCCTCCCTCCCGCCACTTTCCCTTTCAACACACACTCCTGCCACACCACTTTCCCCTTCACTATGCACTTCCGCCACGCCACTTCCACCCTCCCCATATAAATCACTAGGCCCATACCTTATTCTCCTCCTTGCTGGCCCCTCAGGTCCCCGATGTGAGATGTGCTCCCGACTGTACCACGTGGCAGCACGTCCCACGGCTCCATCCTCGTTCTCGCCCTCACTATCGCCCTTCCTTTCCTGTAGGGGCTGGAGAGAGGTGTGTGCATGTGGTTGGGGTGCAGGCTGGCCCTCTCTAGCAGCACGATACGTATTGTAGCGGCGCTTCCTCAGGGACGGGACCTCCTCATCACTGCTGCTTGTCTCCTCCTCAGGCTGCTCGTAATCTTTATCCACCACATCATCATCAAGTGGCGAATCGCTATCACCTGTGAAGGCGTCCAGGGCGGCTTGAATTTCTGTGTCAGAGAGACCTCGACGTGCCATGTCTGACCTGGGTCTCTGCTAACAGATGAGTGACTGAGCCAAGGCCACGCGCGGGTTGCGCGGGGTCGCCAAGTGTTCCTGCTTGGTGGCGGGTAGGGGAAGGTGTCCCGTGCCTACATACCAAAAATCAAGTGCGAGATTTGAAAAATGTGCAAATGATGGACCTTGCAATTGCATAACATATAGGTACATCGTCAGGTGTCACCATGACAAAACGTTGCGACGTACCCGTATGTCGTCGGGACACTTCGGGTTAATGATCATTGCTGAACTCTCAAGAACAATTTCTTGAGAGTTAATGATTCATCGTGTGGATGGACGAGGGACTCTCGAAGACTTTAGGTAACATCTGGTGGGATGAGGGTTCAGAGGCTGCAGGAAAGGAGAAAAGGAGATTTCTGGGATCAGAAGAGGATGGTAACTGGAGGAATACTTAGCTGCCAAGTGTATGGCTAGAAAGGAGGTATACAGGGCAAAATCTGAGTCTCGGTGACTTTTACTGGATAACCTAAGTAGTGAAAGGAAGAATATAGTAGTTACGGTGGCAAATCAGATGAACAGAGAAAGCATGGATATCACAGGTGAACAGTGTATGAAGAATGATGAGGGAAAGGTAGTGGTGGACGGTGAGGATGTTTAGGTTTCCTGGAGAGATCATTTTAACCAGCTGCTGAATGAGGAGTTTGTCTGGAACAGGGAAGGTTTGGAGTCATTGGATCATGTTTGGCCCTTGGCCTTTGATTGATGCTGCTACTGTGAGCAAGATGGCAGGATACATTTGGGGAAGGCGGTGTGTGTATGTATGGGTTGACTGCTGAAACGTTGAAGGCCTCAGGAGATAGAGTAGGTTTAGTTACTGATTTGATAAATTCATTTATTTATGAGTGTGTTGTCCCAGATGACTGGCTGAAGAGTGTGATTATAAATGTGTATAAGGGGAAGGATGATGTCCTGGTAATAGGAAATTATAGAGGCATAACAGTTTTGGACCATGTAATGGTAAGGGAAAAAGGGAATACTGTATTGATGAGATGCAGTTTTGGTTTATACCAGGCAAAGAAACCACTGATGCCATATTCATTGTCTGACAGCTTCAGGACAAATATATGAGATAGAAAAGAGAGCTCTATGTTGATTTTCTTGATTAGGAGAAGGCCTTTGACAGTTTTTAGAGAGGCGACAAAGTTGGCAGTGAGAAAGCACAGGATCAAGGAGTGGCTGGTAAAAGTGGTTATGGATGTGTATGTGGGCGCTCGCACGTAGATGAGAGTGAATGGAGTTCTGACTAGAGTTTTCAGTGAATGCTGGGATGCATTAGGGGTCAGTCTTGAACCATTTATTGTTTGTTGTGTGCTTGAAGCTCTCTTAAATGACTTCAGAAATGGACTCCCATAGGAGTCATTGTACCCTGATGTCCAGGGAATGAAAGGGAAGTGCAGAAAATTTTTTGGAAATGAAGAGACCGAATGGGTCACCAGGGTTTGAGAGTAAATGCGGATAAAGCAAAGTGATGGTGTCTATGGCTGGTGGTGGTGCTGCCAGAAGCAGAGGGAATGTAGTCATGTACAGCTTGCCACTATGGTGTGGGAAGCAGCTCCATCTCTTGCAGTGTTTATGAAAAGTGGATGGATTAGAGATGTAACGGTATTAGAGGTTGGCTGTGAAGTAATGCTGATTGAAGCGTAGTGTGTCTGGGAGAGCATGTAGAGATTGTCTGACATGAAAAGATTGATCTTGCTGGAAAGTCTTTTGAGTGTGTGAAGTAATGCTGATTTGAAGCGTAGTGTGTCTGGGAGAGCATGTAGAGATTGTCTGGCATGAAAAGATTGATCTTGCTGGAAAGTCTTTTGAGTGTGTGAAGGAGTTTTATTATTTTGGGGACATGTTTCCTCTCCTGACATTGAGAGGTCTCTCCCTCCATGCTAAGGGATTGTTGTATTCAGTATGTGTAGGGAGTGCAAAGCTGTATGTTAGTGAGACATAGGCAGTAAAGGAAGAGGATATTTGGAAGCTCAAACATACAGATATGACATTGATTAAATGGGTCTGTAATGCATCCCCCCTGGGGGTTGGTGGGTTTCAAGAATACTCCCCCAGTATCCCTGCTTGTCATATGAGGTGACTAAAAGGGTTGGTGGTGGGTTAGTGCCCCCCCCCCCCCGTAAAAAGAACTAACTAAACAAGCGAATCTAGCACCTCGGACCAGGATGGACCATACATTGACGACTAAGAAATGGACGAAGGACATTCTGAGGGTGGGGATGTGGAATGTGAGAGGAGTGAATGATGATGTGAAAGAGAGAGATTGTTCAGGTGCTTGAGGATGCAAGAGTGGATGTATGTGGATTGACTGAAACTAAATGGAAAGGTGAAAGGGTGAGAAAATGGGAATAAGGTTTAGGAATGTGTGCAGGAGTTAATGAGAATGAGAGGGCAAGAGAGGGAGTATGTGTGCTGTTACGTAAGAAGTTGAAGGAGAATATAAGAGAGTAT
Source organism: Birgus latro (assembly GCA_018397915.1). Classification (NCBI taxonomy): domain Eukaryota; kingdom Metazoa; phylum Arthropoda; class Malacostraca; order Decapoda; family Coenobitidae; genus Birgus; species Birgus latro. The sequence continues at coordinate 15,329 of JAGKTI010000381.1, forward strand.
GGAACAGTGGGTGCAAGGATTGTATGGGTGAGGTTGAAAGTAGGTATACAAGCTTGGGCGATTGTATGTGCGTAGGCGCCGACAGAGAACCGAGTGGCAAGAGTGAAAGATGAGCTTTGGGCAAGTGTAGAAACATGTATGGACAAGTTTGAGAGGAGCAAGAGAGTGTAAGACTGGAGACATGGATGGCAAAGTTGGGAATGTTTAAGTGGATGGAGTGGTTGGTCAGTGGGGTGTGCCAGCTGAGGTGGATGTGAATGGTAGTGCCTTGGTGGACATCTCTGTTGGTAAGAGGTTGGCAATAGCCAACACCTACTTTCGGCACAAGATGATCCACAAGTGTACATGGAGAGTCATGAGGAGGATGGATGATGAACTTGTTGAACGAAAGGCAATGATAGATTGCGTGTGTGTGGATGAGTGAATGAAAAGACAAGTGTTGGATGCAAGAGTGTGGAGAGGGTGGGGGAATGGAATCTCAGACCATCACTTAGTGATGGCCAAGGTAAGGCTGCAAAACAAATGGGTGAAGAGACCAAAGGGAAGATAGGAGGAAATAGCTCCTGTGAGAAGAGTGGAGTAGTTACAAGATAGTGAGAAAATGGCAGAGTATAAGAGCGTAGTGGGAGAAAGATTGGGAAGGTATGAGTTAGAGGAGAAGGAAGGGGTGGAAGATGTATGTAAGATTTTCACGGAAGAGATAGGCGCAGTGTGTGAGGTGGTTTGTGGAATGAGGAGGAGATGCAGGGGTGTGCAAGGGACAGCATGGTGGAATGATGAGGTGAAACGAGCTGTGGAACAAAAGAAGAAGGCATATAGTGAATGGCTAGTGAGCAGAGATAGGGGAGAAGATGAGAGAGAGAAGAGAAAGGTATATGTGAGGTGGAGAAGAGAGGTAAAGAGATTAGTGAAGGAGAGTAAGAAGAAAGTCGATGAAGAGTTTGAGAGGAATCTCAGTGTAAAATGGAGGGAGAGTAAGAAATTGTTTTGGAAGGAGATAAAGAAAGTAAGATAGTGTGAAAGGAGATATAGTAGGGGAGTGAAAGATGGGAATAATAGATTGCTGGTGGAGAAGAGAGAGAAATTGAGGAGATGGAAGGAGCACTTTGAGGATTTGTTGAATGTAGAGAGTGAGAGCAATGCAAGTATAAGTGGTTGGGGAATAGCTGGGAGAAGAAGAGGTGAGAGGAGGGAGAAAGAGATCAGTAGGGCAGAAGTAGTGGAAGCAATGAAGAAGATCAAGATGGGAAAGGCCCCAGGAATTGATGAAGTGTGTGGTGAAATGCTGAAGTATGGGGGTGAGATTGTTGTGGAATGGATATGGAAGTTGTGTAGATTGGTTTGGGAAGAGGGAAGGGTTCCAGAGGACTGGAAAACAGGTATAATCATTCCTTTATATAAAGGAAAAGGGGAGAGAGAAGTATGTGGTAACCATTGGGGTATTTGCCTTCTTAGTGTGACTGGAAAGATATATGGCAGAATACTTATTGTTAGGGTTAGGCATATAACAGAGGAGTTAGTTGGAGAAGAACAAGAGGGATTTAGGAAGGGAAAAGGGTGTGTAGATCAGATATTTGTTCTAAGATGTTTAATGGAGAAGTATCTAGAGAAGGGAAAGAAAGTGTATGCTGCCTTCATGGACTTGGAGAAAGCTTATGACAGAATAGATAGGCAAGGTATGTGGAAGGTATTCAGAATATATGGAGTGGAGGGGAAATTGTTAAGTGCTGTGAAGAGTATGTACGAAGGAGCTAGGGCTACTGTGCGAGTTGATGGTGAGCTGAGTTCTTTGATCTGGATGTGGGACTGAAACAGTGTTGTGTGATGTCTCCATGGCTGTTTAATATATACATGGATGGGGTTGTAAAGGAGGTGCAAGGAATGGCAATGGATGTGGGGGTGGCTCTAATGAATGAGGGTGAGATGTGGAAGATTCCGGTGTTGTTGTGATACAGCATTGTTGAGTGAAGATGAATGGGAGCTGCAAGGTTTGGTGAATGAATTTGGGACTAGTGTATACGAAGAGGAATCTGAAAGTCAATGTAAACAAGAGTTATGGTGTTTGAGAGGAATGAAGTCACAGAATGCACAGTGATGTTGGATGGTGAGGATATGGAGAATGTGAGTGGATTCAAGTACTTGGGCAGTGTGATGAGCAAGGATGAAAGTTTTGGGGATGAAATACTTGAAAGGGTACAGCAGGGAAGGAAGGTTGTTGGTTCACTGAAAGCAGTGATGAGAAATAGGGAGGTGAGTATGGAAGTCACTGCATGATAGTAACGTGATCCCTACCCTGACGTATGGAAGCAAGGCATGGACCTTGCTAGAGGGTAACAAGTCAAGAGTGAGAGTAGTGGAAATGAGTTACTTGAGAGGAGCATGTGGAGTTATATGGAGGGACAGGTTGACGAATGAAGTGAAGGAACGTTGTGGGGTGGATGTGGATGTGGTTGAGAAGATTAGGAGAAATACACTGAGGTGGTTTGGACATGTGGATAGAATGGAGAATGAAAGACTGACTAAGAGGGTGTATGTAGGTGGGGTGGAGGGAGGGAGAGGGAGGAAAAGACCGAGGACGAGGTGGAGGGATGGAGTTGAGAGGTATAAAAGGGAGGGGGGAGTGAGCTGGGGGGAGGGTAGGCAAATGGTGGGGGACAGAGTGACTTGGAAGCGTTTTGTCTGTGGCCACCCTTTGCGGGATTAGGGCGTCGGGCTACAGATAGATAGATAGATAGTTATGCATCCTTGAATGCGAGGCCTGGGAGGGGGGGCTAGGATTGCAGTTGAAGTATTGAAAGGAAGGATGGAACTTAAGTGTATTGGTATTGTGATTTGGAAGGGTAATTGAAATGGTTTGAGTCTGTTGAGGAAAGGAGGATGGCAGTTGGGTGTGGAAGGTGAGAACTGTGAATATTGGGGGTAGGATTGCAATAGACAGACCAAAAAAAGACTTGGTGGGAAAAGGTCATAGTGTGTGACCTCAGGGATAATGCTACTAGAGACTGAGGAGCATGGAGAGCCACCATTAGGTGACCAAGACTAATGTATGAAAGCATGTTGGAGCCTTTAAAACTGTATGATATGACAATAGAAGTATAATAGTATGAATAAATTTTAAAAAAGTGCATGCTTTTTCCTTGATACAGGTGCAGATGTGCAGTGTGATGGTTGTGGAGTTGTTTATCATGCTGCATGTGTAGACCTTGGGGACAGTGGGGCTCCCCAGGGATGGCTGTGTCTCACCTGTGAACAGCTGGGATTAAGAGCCTCCACACACTCTGACCCTCACCATTATTCCAGGAGAAGAGGTAAGTCCAGGTAATGACCGTCTGTTTGTCTGTTGCTCATGTTTCTTAAGTTTTTATGTCAGTTAGCTTGTAGATCTTATGTGCATAATGTAGTTTATCCTCCTTAACTTGGCAGAGATTTTTGTCCTTTGCAACATACGTCCCTTAGCTCAGTGGCAGCATATGACAATAATAGTGGCTCTGCCTCTCCTTAGCACTTCTTTGTGATTAGCATCGTATTTTAGTGTTTGTCTCATGTTACAGTTCAGCATTGTAAATGGGGAAATGGTAATTATAGACCAAGTTAAAGTGGACAAAGTACAATTTTTTAGTATTTGTCATATGTTTTGTGTCATGTTGAGTACTAAAATATAGTACTTTGTATTTTCTTATGTTTCCAGTTTTATTTCTTTGTTGCTGTTGTTTATGAAGTTTGTAATTTCTAGCTTTTGAGTCTTTTTTCATATTGAGTTACCATAATATTTTTCCCCCTAAATTTGTTGTTCACTTTTTATAATTTCTAGTTGCTTGTGCTTTAGTTTTTATTTTTTTTGCCCCCAGTCTTGATATATTTTGCTATGTGTCTAGGCTCTTCCAGTTTGTGTCTGAAATATGAAAGTTCAGAGTAATAAAGTAACATGGCATGTTGTGCTGTAAACATGGTGTTTCATGTTGTGTTATGTTTAATGATGCAGCTCTCTTGATTACTTTTATACCTTAACCCCCTCAGTCCAATGATTTATTTTAAAATTTTATTCCTGCTCTATTTGGATGTCTTACACCAGCTCAGGGTAGAATTTGATATGAAAGGGTTAGATGTTGCCTTCATTAACCCCTTCACTACAGAATATATTCTATGATAAGCATGTCTGGAAGTAGCAGGACTAAAATTGTGTCATCAAATTGAAAGTGTTAGTTAGGTAGGATTGGATGACGCTGAGAATGATAGATTTTGGGATGATTTAATACGTGTAATAAGTGGTATGGGTGATGATGAGGTAGTGGTTCTGGGAGGGGATTTAAATGGTCATGCGGGTGAAGCAGCTCAAGGTTATGAAGGAGTCCATGGAGGATGTGCATATGGTGTGAGGAATGCGGAAGGGGAAAGATTACTCGAGTTTGGGGAGGCTATGGACATGATTGTGTACAACACACATTTTAGAAAAAGAATGAGTCGGTTGATTACGTACGAGTCCGGGGGAAATAGTAGTCAGATAGATTATTTTCTGGTCAGGAGAGTTGATAGGAGGTTAGTGAGGGATGTTAAAGTTATAGGAAGCGAGGAGTGTGTGCAACAGCACAAGCTGTTGATTTGTGACATGGTGCTTAAGGAACGAGTGATGAGAAGGAGTACATATGTACTTAGGAGGAAAATATGGAAGCTGGGAAACCAATCAGTAAGGGATGCCTTTTGTAGTGAGGTGAGGAGAGTGGCGGCTGAACAGGGAGCCACAGACAGAGGTGTTAATGAACAGTATAGAGCCCTTAAGAACAACCTCTTGAGACTTACCGATGCAATATGCGGTTGGACAAGAGGCCCACCAAGACATAAAGTAACTTGGTGGTGGGATGAGGGTGTAGAAGCCGCAGTTAAGGAGAAAAGAAGGCTTTTCCGGGAATGGAAGAAGGGTGGTAACAGGGATGAGTACTTGGCTGCCAAGCGCAGGGCTAGAAGAGAGGTATACAGGGCGAAGTCTGAGTCACAGAGACTTTTACTTCATAATCTAAATCATGGAGAAAGGAAAAATATGATTTTTAGGGTGGCAAATCAGGTGAAGAGGGATAATCCGGACATTGTAGGTGAGCAGTGTGTGAAGAATGATGAAGGAAGGGTAGTGGTGAACAGTGGGAATATTAAAGATGCATGGAGAGAGCATTATAGCCAGTTGTTGAATTAGGAGTTTGATTGGGATAGGGAAGGTTTGGAGCCAGCAGATCCAGTATTTGGCCCTTGGCCTTTAATTGACGCTGCTACTGTGAGTGAGGCAATAGGCAGGATGCGGGTGGGTAAGGCGGCAGGTGTGTCTGGGTCGACTGCCAAAATGTTGAAGGCCTCAGGAGATACTGGGGTGAGGTTAGTCACTGACCTGATAAACATGATTATATATGAGTGTGTTGTCCCAGATGATTGGCTGAAGAGTGTAATTGTAAATGTGTACAAAGGGAAGGGTGATGCCCTGGAAAGGGGAAATTACAGAGGTATAAAGCTCTTAGATCAGATAATGAAAGTAATGGAGAGAGTTCTAGAAGGTATGATTAGAGAAAGAGTGAATATCGATGAGATGTAGTTTGGGTGTATGCCAGGCACGGGGACCACTGATGCCATACAGAGTCCCTAGAGAGGTGGTGAAGTGGGCAGTGAGAAAGCTAGGGTTGGAAGAGTGGCTGGTTAGGGTGGTTATGGCCATGTACGTGGGTGCTCGCACCCAGGTAAGAGTGAATGGAGTTTTGAGTGATGAGTTTTCTGTGAATGTTGGTGTGCATCATGGGTCAGTTTTGAGTCCCTTGTTGTTTATCATGGTGCTTGAAGCCCTCTCACGTGACTTCAGAGATGGACTCCCATGGGAGATGTTGTATGCTGATGATTTGGTGTTGATTGCAGAGAATGAAAAGGAGGCGGAGGAAAGATTTAAGAAGTGGAGAGATGGTATGGGGCACAAGGGCTTAAGGGTAAATGCAGATAAAACAAAAGTGATGATATCTAGGGTTGGTGGTGGTACAATCAGAGGAGAGGGAGAGTGGCCATGTGCAGTTTGCCACAAGGGTGTGGGAAGCAATTCCATCTTGTGTAGTGTTTGTGATAAATGGGTGCACAAGAGATGTAGTGGTATTAGAGGTAGACTGCGAGATAATGCTGATTTCATGTGTGCGGCATGTCGGGGAGAGCAGGTGGAGATTGTTAGGCGTGAGAGAGTTGAACTTGCAGGTGAGTCTCTTGAGTGTGTGGAGGAGTTTTGTTATTTGGGAGACATGTTATGTGCCGGAGGTGGGGCTGGAGTTAGCTCAGTTGCTAGGGTGAGAAGTGGTTGGAAGAAGTTTAGGGAGCTGTTGCCTCTCCTGACATTGAGGGGACTCTCCTTACGTGCTAAAGGGTCTTTGTATGCAGCATGTGTTACGAGTGTGATGCTGTATGGTAGTGAGACCTGGGGAGTAAAGGAAGAGGATATTTGCAGGTTTAAACGTACGGAAATGACAATGATTAGGTGGATGTGCAGTGCGTCCCTGCGTGCAAGGCCTGGGGGGGCTGGATTTATGATGGAAGAGTTGAGAGGTAGGATGGGACTGGAGTGTATTGGTGTTGTGATGAGGAGAGGTAGGCTGAGGTGGTTTGGACGTGTGGAGAGAATGGGGGATGATAATTGGGTACAGAGAGTGAGAAGTGTTAATATTGGGGGAGGAGTTGGGAGGGGTAGACCGAGAAAGACATGGGACGAGGTCATTAAGTGTGACTTAAGGGTTAAGGGACTGAACAGGGAGGCTGCCAAAGTTCGAGCAGCATGGAGGGCCGCCATTAGGTGACCAAGGCCGACGCATGCAAGCATGTTGGAGCCTTCAAAAATGAAACGAAACGAGTTATTGGCCTGTAGCAGAAATGAATTTAACAAGAAGCATAAAAGTTGGTTATTGGGAACTGAACCTTTGAAATAGACTCTCAGCCCTAACCTGCAGTAGTTTGCTTCAACTTCTTAACCGCGGGGTTGACGGAGGCGGTTCCTGCCCATACTGCAGGAGTAATTCGTGCCCCGACTCAATTTTTAAAAATATTTGCCAAAAATCAGTTTTTTGTCCTAGAGTATTATAATTACATATGCATATGGCACATACCTTCAGCTTTCTCATGGGATGTTTTTTTTAGCACTTGTCAACTACCGTATGACTTGTGGAGACTTCTGAAGTTGTGTAACGAAGTCTCCAATTTACATTTCCCGATAGCCCGTAATATGAATACCAATGCCGTGGCTCAGTGGGTTAGAGCGCTCCGCTCTGACCGAAGGGTCGGAGGATCGAATCCACCCAAGGGTCATTGGTAGACATCAGGAAGGGCATCCGGTCACAAAATGCTACACGCTCCAATCCAAAAGTCCTCTGTCCAGGGGCAACGCCTTAGCTCTTCGGGGATACCAGGCGTAAAACCAAAAAAATGCCTGATATTATCACTAGAAACACTAATCAGTTATTTCCCAGCAGGTTTGATCCATTGCCACTGACCATCACGAGAGTGACGACCCGCGGTTAAGTGGTTAATAAATCTAGCTTTACCTTAAAAGAAAATAGATATTTTAAATTTCCAAGATTTTACAGAGAAGAGGAAATTTTGTGAACTGTATTAGAAGCATATGAAATCTTTAAAGTAATCTTTTTTATATGTATGTTGTATTGGTAAGGTGATTCCTAGTCACAAGAAGCAGTAGCTGGATAATGTAGGCTATTGCTGTACTTGTATTTACATAAGATCATAACCAGTTTTTATGAGCAGGTGTCCATAGTATTATCAGAAGTACCATAATCATGTTTGATTATGTTGTTTCACCATAGTGTTTAGTTTGGTAGCTAGGTGTTTAGTAGTCATATGAGTGAAGATGGGTGAGGGTGCCCATCATCCACTCACTCATTGTAGTGATACTCTGCCCCAGGGGACTCCACATTGAGTGACAAGCCAAATGATATCCTGGAAGCTAGGGAATCATTTAATACTGTGGATGGTAACCTTATAACCAACCAGTATGTGTTCTGTACATGTCACCAGGTGGGTTGGTGGAGGGTTAGTGTCCCTCCCTGGAAAACAACTAACTGAAAAGAACGAAATGCCTCGGACCAGGACTGACCAACAGGTGATGACCAAGGACTGTACTAAGGACATATTGTGGATTTCAGTGTGCAAATGATGAGGTGAAAGAGAGAGAGAGAGAGAGATCGTCCAGGTGCATGAGGATGCAAAAGTCGACATAAGTGGAATGACTGAGACTAAGTGGAGAGAGTCCTAGAAGCTTTGATTAGGGAAGGAGAGAATAATGATGAGATGCAGTTTGGGTTTATGCCACGCAAAGGGACCACTGATGCTATATTCATTTTCCGACAGCTTCAGGAAAAATACACACCTCTCCCCCACTGTTCGACAGGGATGCGTTCCATAAATAGTGGTTGAATAATGAATTGGTCAAATAACAAGCCTATTTTTCCCAAAAGATTGTTAAGAAATAGGGGGGTTAGGTTCCCGACTACCTTCGTTGTTAAAAAGAATATTCAATAAAGATGGAAAAAATACTGGTAAATATGAATGAAAGTGACACAGGGATTTGAGTTGTTTTCTTATAGACCTACGGTCTCAAGGAAATTTATTTTTGTACTGCATACATCTCAGATGATTGATGTTTGATTTTTGATTGAAAAAATATTGGAGAACAAACGAAATGTACCTACTTAACAATATTTAAGAAAGCCGCCTGAATGCCTTCAATAGCGTGTTTATTGCCAATCCTGCTGACTGGACATGATGTTACCACACCAAAGAAACTCAAATGTATTCAGTTTAAAACCATAAATAGCAGTGGAAGCCTAACTGGAAGCACTAAAACCTAACTGGGGGGCTTCTCCCCCAGGACCACCCATTAATTACAACCTACCTAACCTAGTGCAAACTAAGATGTGCATTATGTAAAACTGGTACTGAAACAGTATCGTGCGTTATGAGCGTTTGTTAATCACTGGTGCAATCATCACCTGATCATGCGATTATTCAGGTTGGTGAGCACATGACTGTGCTTGACGGGTAATACTGTAGTTAGGGGTCTTGGGTGAAGCAATGGTGGTGCTGTAGTATTCCATGAGGCCAAATAGAAATGCAGATGGACGAAGAGGCAACCGATCAACAGGGCAAAGTGCAGGAAACTGAGGCAGCTAAGCTGGTCTGTCTAGTGACGAGTGGTTTGAATTGTCGAAATGACAGGGATAACCATGTCGAACAACGAAAAAGTGTATAGATTTTTAAATGCCGAAACAGTGAATTGTTATATAATGATCGGTCGAAAAACAAGAGCATCATGTATTGGAAAGAAAAGGAAACCATGCTTTGTTTTTGTGTATTTGAGAAGGCCTTTGACAGAGTTTCTAGGGAGGTGGTGAAGTGGACAATAAGAAAACTTAGGATTGAGTAGTGGCTGGTTAGAGTGGTTATGGCTGTATATGTGGGTGCTCGCACCCAGACGAGAGAGAATGGAGATTAGAGTTACAAGCTGTTTGTGAATTATGGCATTCATCAGAGGTCAGTCTTGAGCCCCTTATTGTTGTGGTGCTTGAAGCTTTGTCACATGACATCAAAAATGGACTCCCGTGGGAGATGTTGTATGCTGATGACTTACTGTTGACTGTATAGAATGAAAGGGAGGTGGAGGAAGGGTTTAGGAAGTGGAAGTAGGAATGGAGCACAATGGTTTGAGAGTAAATGTAGATAAAACTAAAATAATGATATTTGAGTCTGGTGGCAGTACTGGCAAAGCAGAGAGAGTGTTGTTATGTGCAGTTTGCCACAAGGGTGTGGAAAATAACTCCATCTTATGCAGTGTTTATGATAAATGGGTGCAATAGAGATATAGTGGTATTAAAGGTAGGCTGCGAAATAATACTTAGTTCATTTGTGCAGTGTTTCACGGAGAGCATGTAGCGATTATCAGGTGTGAAAGGATTAATCTTGCTGGACAGGCCATTGAAAATGTGTGTGCGTGTGGAGTTGTTTTATTTGGGGGACATTGTGTGCTGGAGGTGAGGTTGGAGCTAGCTCTGCAACTAAGGTAAGGAGTGGTTGGAGGAAGTTCATGGAGCTTTTGCCTCTTCTAACATTGAGAGGGCTCTATCCCTACGTGCTAAGGGATCTTTATATGCAGCATATATTAGGAGTGCAATGCTGTATTGTAGGGAGATCTGGGTAGTAAAGGAAGAAGATATTCGTAATTCACACATTCAGAAATGACAGTGCTAAGGTGGATGTGTAGCATATCCTTGAATGTGAAGCCTGTGGGGCTAGGATTGTGAGTGAAGAGTTGAGAGGATGGGTGGGACTTGAATGTATTGTTGTTGTGATGAGGAGGGGTAGATTAAGTTGGTTTGAGCATGTTGAGAGGATGGAGGATGACAGTTTGGTGTGGAAGGTGAAAAATGCAAACACTGGAGGTATGGCTGTGGCAAACAGACCAAAAAGACTTAGGATGAGGTCATAGAGTTTGACTTCAGGGATAAGGGACTGAATAGGGAGGCTGCCAGAGATTGAGCAGCATGGAAAGCCACCATTAGGTGACCAAGGCTAATGCATAGAAGCATGTTGGAGCCTTTATAAATGATACTATAATACAGTACAGTGGGCTCACACAGTACACGAGTTCACATTATGCGAGTGACCAAAAATAATAACTAAAAACCTTGATTGTGCGAGTTTAGCTCACAGTACCCAAGGCAGAGGCAAGGAGTGGCACAAAAACGCCATTTTCCATGACTACGTGACTCCCACCCCCACAAAACGTTCCCATCGTGGCAGCAACACAGACAGCAGCACAAGCTGTACCAGGTTTGGAGGACGTTATGTTGGCGGACATACGAGAAGCGCACACTGCTGCCGAGGAACAGCCTCCCTAGGAAGTGTTGCAACGGATAGACAAGGCTGACGCAGATCCCAAGGCCAAGCAGAGTCAAGGTGAGGAGCCTAGTGTGATGGAGGGTGGCACAGAACTGTCTATGTCAAGGATAAACAAGATCCTTGCTGTTGTGGATAAGCTCAAAGAAGAAGTGAAGGAACAAGAAATCAGCTACCGAAGAAAGGAGGAGGTTTTCGTTAGTATCGACAAAGCCTTCTGCTTCTACACAGACAGGCACAGGCAGGAAATTAACAGGAGGAGGCAGACACTCATAACAAGATAAACACGGCGGCCTCAAGAAAGTGAACGTGAGGAACCAGCTACATCGTCTGATCCTGTTCTTGTAGAGGAAGAAGAGGATGCAATGTCAGTTGTGTGAAGGAACAAGAAATCAGCTACCAAAGAAAGGAGGAGGTTTTCATTAGTATCGACAAAGCCTTCTGCTTCTACACAGACAGGCACAGGCAGGAAATTAACAGGAGGAGGCAGACACTCATAACAAGATAAACACGGCTGCCTCAAGAAAGTGAACGTGAGGAACCAGCTACATCGTCTGATCCTGTTCCTTTAGAGGAAGAAGAGGATGCAATGTCAGTTGTGTCAACATTGGACTTTGAGTTTTTTTTGGCCGAAGTGACTGAGTTAGAGGCTCGTGGGGAAGCTGCTCAAGAGGAGTCTGAGGACGGAGGTGTTGGTGCGGCGGGGGGGTGTAAGTGTTGCCGTGCCTCAGAACCCCTGTTATTTAAGTGACTGACCATATTTTTGTTACTGTAGCTATATCTGTAGTTTATGTCTGAAAAATATTCCCTTTATTATGTCTCTGAGGGTTAGAAAATGTCAAGGTATGAGGGGGTGCTGTCCATATATAATTTTTTCCTTAAGATTATGTATTCACAGTGCTCAATTTCACAGTGCATGAGGACCAGGACCACCCATCCACTTGCCTACTGTGCAAGTCCACTGTACAGTGATGTATAGTAAAATATACAGCTACTGTATACTCAGTTTTACTCTCCATACTGTAGTACAGCACTGTAAAATGTTTTATTAATTATTCCCTTGTTGTAAGTGGCATGCTGTCAGTTAATGTTTTAAAAATGGGTAATGCATTAATCCAGCCTGTTTTTTTTCTTGTTGGACAAAGACAGTTCTCAATTAATGTGACATTTGATAATTGAGGGTTTACTGTGTATTGAAAAAGTGCCATGGTAGTCTGCAATAACCCAGGCCAGCTCAAGCTGACCTCAGCAGAACCACAACATTGTTTTCACAGTTAGATTTTCTGTGATCCTGTTTCCATGGACATAAAATCCCCATTCTTTATTGCAAGTGTTTACACCTGAGCCATCAAAACTGTGATTGTGGGATAATAACTTTTAGCACTGATACTGTCCAGCGGGCTAATTATCCCATGTTCAGGTTAATTGCACCAGCTACCCGAAAGTGATTGTCAAAATATATTTTACTTATTGATACATAACCGTTTGAAATTTATTCAGTGTTCAGTGTTCTACATAATCCCAAAATTTTATCATGTCACATAATCATTCTTCACTATTTTTAAAAGAAAATGTATTGTAAATCAATTTTTACGGAAATATCTCTAGGAAATGCGAGCATTTGGTACTAAATGAATAAAGTGTGCTTGCATACTTCAGAATGCTGTCAGTAATTGTTGATTCTATAAGACATGTTATGGCAATCATGTGAATTTATATCTTTGAGCACATAGTGTGTAGCCTATTACAGGTGCCGCTTAGCACTTGCCCCCCCTAAGACACTCAGACACCAAACTTGACATAGATCTGCCGTGACATACTGGGCATGCCTGTGCATAGTTTCAGCATGTTTCACTCAGCAGTATAAGCAGTAGAGGGATCCCAATGTCTGGCAGAAAATCAGGCTCAAAAGGGCATGTGGCTTGTGTGCAACTGACCTCTTGCAGTTACAATTTATACTGTTTTTGTCAGATTGTTAGTTTGCATCATTTGAAGTATTGCTGTTGAAATCTAAGGGGGTCAAATGTGAAACACACACACACACACACACACACACACACACACACACACCGCTCGCTGGCGCAGTGGTAGCGTTCTCGCTTGCCATATGGTAGGCGGGAGTTCGCGCCTCGCTCAGGTTGTGAAAAGTTTCACTGACGAAGTGGGTGGTTACTGTCCCCCTTGAGCAAGGGGATGGGTGTGTGCGTGTGTGAAGGTCACAGCCTTGCCCATAGATCGGACTATATGAGCTCTCAGCTCCCTTCCGGGAGGGTAAAAGCTGACGATCACTACCACCGACCCGGTGAGTCCGGTGAGTTACACACACACACACACACACACACACACACACACATATGAAGCAGTAGTGTGGTCCCCACACAGAAAGAAAGATATAAACAAGATTGAGAAAATACAAAGAACAGCAGCCAAGATGGTCCCCAGCCTGGCAGATCTGTCATACAGAGAGAGGCTGGAAAGCTGGATTTGCCTTCCACAGAGGAAAGGAGAGAGAGGGGTGACATGATTCCAGTGTTCAGGGCCATGATGGAAGTAGATAAAATTGACAGAGAAGATCCGTTTGTATGGGATATGAGAGTAACAAGAGGGCATGGGATGAAACTAAGAAGCCAAGCTGCTTGAAGGTTATTAAGAAATATAGTTTTCCTTATAGATGCATAGACCTGTGGAATAGCCTGGACAGTGAGATCATCCAGTTTAAAAACGTAAACGAGTTCAAAGCAAAATTTGACTTATTGAGAAAAAGAGACGGGAGCCCACGAGTGTAGCTCATTTCCTGTACAGTAAGGTCCCGGGTTACGTCGGTATCGACTTACGTCAAATCGAGGTTACGACAGTCAGTTCGGAAATTTAAAATATAAGAAAATAAAGAAAAAATACGTAAAGCTCGGTTTTTAAAGTGTTGCTGTTTACCACACGATGTCTCTGGTGTTTTCCCGCCTCACGCTTGACTACCAACAAACCAACAGTCGCTCTCAGTCTCGCTGCTACTACCACCTGTACTGTAATTTTCTTGTGTTTGTTTTTCGCCTGATTCCACGATGCCTAAGAGACAGCTTCCTAGTGACCATAATGACTTCAAGAAACGCAAGACCATCACATTACGTGAAAAAGTCGATATTATTAAGCGTAATGAGAAATGAGAAAAAGCATCAGTGATCGAGTGAGGAAAAAAAAAAACATCAAAATTGATGTTAGAAATGCTTACATTATCGTGCTGGTAATGATGTTCGTATTTCATATTTTACCGCAGTATTTTACGGCAAACCTTATTGTATGATGAAGTATGAAAAGTGTTTGAATTTAGGAATAAAATGTGTGTTGGCATTGGGCACGTGTGTAAGGACGGGAGAGTGAGGAAGCGGTAGCCATGATGATGAGAAGTGCCGTTACTGCAGCAAGTGAGCTACTGTAATGAAGACTCGTAGCAAGTACAACTTATATATTTCACATTACGTGAAAAAGTCGATATTATTAAGTGTAATGAGAAAGGAGAAAAAGCATCAGTGATCGATTGAGGGGAAAAAAAGCCATCAAAATTGATGTTAGAAATGCTTGCTTTATCGTGCTGGTAATGATGTTCGTATTTCATATTTTGCGGCAGTATTTTACGGTAAACTTTATTGTATGATGAAGTATGAAAAGTGTTTGAATTTAGGAATAAAATGTGTGTTGGCAGTGGGCACGTGTGTAAGGACGGGAGAGTGAGGAAGCGGTTGCCATGACGATGAGAAGTGCTGTTACTGCAGCGAGTGAGCTACTGTGACGAAGACTTGTAGCAAGTACAACTTATATATTTCACATTATGTGAAAATGTCGATATTATTAAGCATAATGAGAAAGGAGAAAAAGCATCAGTGATCGAGTGAGGAAAAAAAGCCATCAAAATTGATGTTAGAAATGCTTACATTATCGTGCTGGTAATGATGTTCGTATTTCATATTTTACGGCAGTATTTTACGGTAAACTTTATTGTATGATGAAGTATGAAAAGTGTTTGAATTTAGGAATAAAATGTGTGTTGGCAGTGTGCACGTGTGTAAGGACGGGAGAGTGAAGGAGTGGCAGCCTGAATCAGTTGTGGTTGAGCCAGGTGCGGCATAACTCGGTTGCCATGACGATGAGAAGTGCCGTTACTGCAGCGAGTGAGCTTCTGTGACGAAGACTCGTAGCAAGTACAACTTATATTTTATTCAATAAATATCATCAGTTCAAAAGACTGTGTTTCTTATACAAACCTGTTATAAGATTATTACATGTATAGTATGCGATGTATGGTTGAAAAATCTGTAAAACTTGACTTACGTTCAAAATCGGCTTACGTCATGTCTCAGGAATGGAACTCTGACGTAACCTGGGACCGTACTGTATATCACAACTAGATAAGCTAGGTACACACACACACACACACACACACACACACACACACACACACACACAGATTGGAGAGGTCATGACTTCAGTTGAGGAAAAGTAGATGCCTTAATGATCTTAAAAGGTTCAGTTTCCCGAATAGAAGCATAAGCATTTGGAATTACTTAGACGAAGAGGTGGTACAGGCAAAAAACATTCATGTTTTTAAAACTAGACTAGATAAATGTAGATATGGAGACAGGACAACATGAGCATAGCTCAGTTCCTCTATACAGTTAAACCTCAATATAACGGACTTCAGTAGACTGGAATTCGCTTTTATCAGACTCATGGAGCTGCCGGACTAAATTCCTATATATCGGAAAAAGTCTGATAAAAGCCGGAAGCAGTCTGGACTGCCTGACCGCTTCAGCTATGTTCACCACAGTAAGGTAAATAAAAGACATGTTTATCAGTGTACAGTACAGTATTATTATATATATTATACCGTTTGATTAATGTTGTGAAGCTATAACACAGTACAGTACCACAATGGTAGTCAAAACAGTTTAAAAATTGTTCACACAATCCATACTAATGTCTGATATATCGGAAAAAGCCCGGATTACCAGGGGGAATTCCGAGTGTCGCTTTTATTGGAATTTCGCATTTTTCGGAATGAGGTCTTACTGTACTACAAATAGGTAAATACACACACACACACATACACACACAGTGCTGGTCCAGGATAGTTTGTCACCTGAAAAACACATTAACAAGATAGAGAGACATATAAACTCTTGACCAACATAAGAGTAGCATTTCATTACATGAATGAAGAGATGATGGAACAATTGATAGTTGCCATGATCCACCCCAGGTTAGAATATGCAACAGTAGTGTGGTCCCCACACAAAAAGAAAGATATAAACAAGATTGAGAGGATACAAAGAACAGCAACTAAGATGGTCCCCAGTCTGGCAGATCTGTCATACAGTGAGAGGCTAGAAAGGCTGGATTTGCCTTCCTTAGAGAGAGAGAGGGGTGACATGATTGCAGTGTTCAGGACCATGATGGGAGTTGATCAAATTGATGGAGAAGATCTGTTTGTATAGGATAAGAGAGCAACAAGAGGACATGGACTGAAACTGAAGAAGCCACGCTGCTTGAAGGACATCAAGAAATATAGTTTTCTGTATAGATGCATAGACCTGTAGAATAGACTGGACAAAGAGATCGTCCAGTTTAAAAACTTAAATAAGTTTAAAGCAAAATTTGACTTCTGAGAAAAAGAGACGGGACCCCACGAGTGTAGCTCATTTCCTGTATATCACAGTTAGGTAAATAGAATTAGGTAAATACACACACACTTCCATAGTATTATTGTTATGCTGCACTGGGGCAGTTATGGTGTGGTCATAATTGCAGCCATGATGTTAATGCATGTAAGAGCAGTAATGGGTTGTGAGCATATTTCAGACACTGAAAACAAGTATCTAATGTGTTTTGCTCATTTATAGGCAAAGTCAAGCAGTAACCAATATGATGGTGCAAACTTATAAGCCCTGATTGCAGGATGGAAATGGGTGATTATGTTCTAGTGCACTATCCAGGTAGGGGCCATTGCAAAGACTATTGTTATATAAGCATGGTCCACAACTTGATTGTGCCAGAAAACATTGCATGGTATATTCGCTTTTTTCGTGAAATAGAATATAAATGCAACATAGGTTTCTGATTTCCAAGGAGCCTGAGGTCCCAGACATTGCTATCACATACGCAGAGTAAAGGGTAAGGTCGGGGAGACGGTGGCTCAATCAGTAGACAGACGGCCTGTATTCCTAATGGATCCAGGTTCAAATCCCTGCTGGGGCAGGGAACAGTTTAAGGATTTGAATTTCATTAAAAATCTGGCTTTACTGATCTACCAGAAGACCCGCCGACATGTCGTAAAAATACCCCCACTAATACCAATACACCAGTCCTGTATGAGACAGCCCTAGCATGTATTCAATATGGACGGTGGGTGTTAACGCCAAAGTGGTGACATGTAGAGGTGTATGGTACGTGGGAGGACTGCTGGGCCTTGATAGCAGGCTGTGAAGCCTATGCCCAGACTCGGACACACACACACACACACACACACACACACACACACAAAAAATGCCATGAGCCATGTAACTGTGCTGCTCATCTCTGTAACTTAGACCTTTGAGCTCATGGTGGGTTTTTACCCATATCCTGGGTTTCAAGGCCACTGCATCATCCATNCACACACACACACACACACACACACACACACACACACACACACACACACACACAAAAAATGCCATGAGCCATGTAACTGTGCTGCTCATCTCTGTAACTTAGACCTTTGAGCTCATGGTGGGTTTTTACCCATATCCTGGGTTTCAAGGCCACTGCATCATCCATATTACCTCAGTTACCTCCTGAAGATATTACCCTTGGTGCTTCTTTTAAATTGCAACCCACAAAGGGTGGATGGACACCTTAGTTGAGTGACGCCAGCTGCCTCCACCAGGATTCAAACCCTGGTGCTAACGGTCCAGCAGCTTTGCATTTGGCAACACTGATGACTCGGTCAGATTATTTGAAATTAGAGAAACCTGCATTTGTGAAGGGGAGACTCATATTTAAAGGTATTTTTGGTGCAGTGGGTCTCATTGTATGCTAATTTTGTACACTTTGATGCTGTCAGTACATTTTCATTGGATTTAACATTGATTCTATGTATGCTACACAGGTTTAAAATATTTCACAAAGTTAATTTCTCACTACTGTATGGTTTTCAAATATTTCAATGTTTTGTTCTCAGCACTGTGATTTTCTAATATCTCACATTGTTCTGTTCTCAGCAGTGTCTGATTTTTGTTTGAAGGTATAAATGCCATTGGCAAACAGCATTTATGCACCAAAGGAGTTTAAAGTAGTTTAATAATAAATAGACCAGCACGATTGCCTCAGAACATAGGGCAATTGTGCCGTCAAGTTTACAATATATCAGCCATGTTATTATGTTGTGCAGAAGCAGAAAATAGTATAATTTACTGTATAATTTTCTCATACTTAACTATAATTTGAGGCAATAGACTAAAACAAATCACACACTTGTAGTTTCTGTGACATTAAAAATTATTGAAAAAAAGCAGCAAAAACTAGAGTCGTTACTTGGTTTTATGATACAGTGAATGATAAAGTGAATGCCAGTTAGTCGGGTGTCTGCACATTCGATTATAACCAACAGTAATGGTACAGTATGTGTTTACCGAAAAATTCAATAACCAGAAGCCTCTTGATCCTAACCATTTTGGATCTGGGGAGCTGCACTGTAACAAAAAAAAAAAATTTATGTATGAACTAGCATAGTTTTGACAGCATTCTGATTAAAAGTGAGTTTTGGCATCACAAAAATATACACCGAGGACAAATCATGGACATTTTTCGCAATTCTAGTGGTACTCTATCACAATACTAGTTCCCCTTCAAGAACAAAGAGTATAAACATCGTTAGGGTCTGCCAAGTCAGGCTGCATGGCTTTCATGAGGAAAGCAAATCCGCCAGTACCTGGAAGACATACTCATCCCACAAACCATGAGAGAGTCAGTAATGATCAAGAAAATAATATTGATAATGCACAGAAATGGTAAAGGCAACCAGCTATAATATGCAAGGAACAGAGCATACATTTTGATTGGTTCAGTATTTAATGTATTTTTAAACTTCAGAACTTTATCCCAGTCATTCTGATAATGCATTTTTGTATTTTATTCTTGTTTCCATCAAATTATTTTATTGAAGTTAGAAAAGACCTCCCATACTGACTGAATTATTGGAGGCTTTAGCTACACTCCTCCAGCTTGAAAGGTCCTACCTGTATTGAACTGAGTTGTCTGGAGAGAGCAAAAAGAAAAATATAAATAATATATGTCATTGAATTGAAGGGGTTAAAACTTCTTATTTTGGTTTGAGGTGTGTGGTACTTAGGGTCATATTCTGGGTGGCATTGGATTCATAGCATTTCTTCCTTATCATACTCCAGTACACGTATATTGTTTGTATAACTTTGATATCTATGTTGCATACATTATTAACATACAGTAATGTATGGAGGTGAAAAGTACAGTAGTAATTGGTGAGGATGAGATGATACAAAATTTCTGAAGCCTCATAGAATATTGAGTGAGTTTTGCCACTGGATGCCTCAAATAGAATCCTGCTGTGAGTGAGGTTTACCACTGGATGCCTCACATAAAATCCTGTCTTGAGTGAGTTTTACCATTGGATGCCTCAAATAGAATCCTGTCATGAGTGTTTTGCCACTGGGTGCCTCAAATAGAATCCTGCCATGAATTTTGCCTCTGAACTCCTCCATTGTACCATGCACTCCCACAGAGGCATTGGCATTGAGGGAGCGGCTCCTCCGTCAGCGGGCAGAGCTGACCATCACTAAACTGCAGCTGGAAGAGAGAAAGGCCCAACTAGCACGCACGCTTCAGGTATGCTGTTGCTGTTCTCTCTCTCTCTCTCTCTCT
>JAGKTI010000381.1:39876-51376 GCA_018397915.1 Birgus latro
AAATAGTCAACTCTCTCCTGGCTTTTGGTGGGGGGCGGGTGCATGCATGCAATTTTTGGTGATTTACTTAAAAACTAATGGTTGTATCAAAATTTCAAAGATACCATGTGAAAGCTTGTGAAATTCTCCATATAAACAGATGCTTAGCTCTTCCATGGTTTGGGTAAAATATTGTGGTAGGGTGTTGGGAAGTTATTTTTACTGTGGAACGTTATTCTCACTGCATTTTGGTACTTTCACTGTACTTTTACACATTAGGTTTGTGTGTTTTTATTAGCCTATCTTCTAGTATAAACATCACTGAAGATGATGGTATACAATTTATGCCAATATAACCAATTTCTGGGACAAGTAAAATCCGTGTGATTGTTTTCCTTTGTGCGCGGGTCCAGGCTGTCCTCGCAGCATTTTCTCTGATCATGTCCCAAACGCTTACGGTACACGAGGGGGCTAATATGACAGATATTAATGATACCAAGAATAAACTGAAATCCTTGATGACTGATGTTAAAATCTGTATGGCAAAGAGGAGACTTAAGCTGAATGATAGTAAAACAGAAATCATCATTATTCGAAGAAACAGGACTCACTGACATGCTGAAACCATAATACTGCACAGTGCAGCCTCGTTATGCGATGCCCCATTATGTGATAAATCGCTACAACGATATTTAAAAAGTTATACTCTGTCTTGGTAGAACAATAAAAGATTAATTGCGATTTCGCTACACCGATATTTTCAACGGTTGCCTCCGAGAATCTTGTGTGGACACGGTGACACATGCAAGCCTACAGTTTCCTTTCAGAACCAAGATGGCCGCCTGTGTTGACATGTGCAGAAACCTTGTCTCAGTTCTGCGTAGGCGGCCACCTTTGCACCAACCCTTTGATTCTCGCTTAGCCACTCACTCATGTGTCCTGCACCTGTATGTCTTCTATGCACTCATTGATTTAACCATATCACTTGCATCAGACTCTCACAAAACTATCACTGACACCAGTTGACAGTGCAAATACGATATGAATAGTGCTGCCTGCAATATTAAGTTGAGAGAGACNGTCTTGTCCGGATAGTGGCCCTGAAACTCCAGCACCAGTCATTCCTGACCCTAACCTAACCTAACCTAACCTAACCTAACCTATATCAGAAAACCACCTACCTACCTCCCTACCGGACATGCATAGCACTTATTTAAGACCTCATTCACATAAGTAATGGACACAAAACATGAATTAATTGAATTTTAACCAAAAAATGATGATTTTGAGATGAGTAAGGCAGAGGTGTTCACGAGTTGACAGCATAGTGTAAGTATTGGACATGGCAGTCACTAAGAAAATCACCCTTTCTCACATCTTATGCACTAAAATATGGGATACAAAGCATGAAATAAATAAATTGTTACCAGAAAATTATGATTTAGAGGTGAGTAGGGCAAAAATGTTCACCAGTTGACTAGATAGTGAACGTATGTAAGAGACATGGTAATCACTGAGAAAACTGCCTCTTTCACAGCCCGTGCACTCAAATATGGGGCACAAAGCATAAAGTAAATAAAGTGTAACCAGAAAATGAGGATTTAGAAGTGATTATGGAAAATATTCGGCAGCTGACTGTACTTACATGTCCGTGGTGGCTGTTTACCCCACCTCTAAAGCTCAGACAATGGTAAAAATGCTCTTGAAGCATGTACAGTAATCCAGTGTTGAACTGCACTTAATCCTTAGCACTGTGAATTATGGTTGTTTAAACAAAAACTCACGGCAGTTCAGAGGCAACTGTCGGAGTGGCGGGAAGGGGAGACAGTGGGAATGTGAGTGTAAACAAGGCTGTTCGGCGCCACACGCCAAATTCAAACTTACCGGTCGGAAGAAATCGTATTATTTTTCTTTTCTTTTTTTTCAATTTTTTGACATTTTTGGGTTTCAAACATCAGCCTACAATGTCCGAACAGTGGTGTAACCAGATAGTGGTCGTCTGGAAAGTAGAGAGATTACTGTATATAAGTACCATACTGCGGGGCATCACTTCTTTGATCCAGGGATTTTTTAAGTCACTCAGCTTCCAAGTGCGGTCTAGTATCATCTATCAGTACTGCCAGTGTGTAGCTATAGGCAGCGCTGCTAATACCGCTAGTACTCACATCCAGTGTTACCATTTTAGCCATTTTTATGTTTGCCTCACCTCTCCACCTCTCCTCCCATACCCCATCGTCCGCCTACCTGCTGCATGGCCGCGCAATACAACTCCCGGCCGGTTTTCTTCATTCGCTTTTTCCGTTGAAATGTGCCCTATGCCCAATTCTCATACAAAAAAATATAAAAAAAAAAATGGGAAAAGGTTAATTGATGCTGTTGATACTGCCATTGGCCATGAAGTAGCTTATTTATCACCTGGCAGTACCCCACGTGCACTTGGTCATTAATTTTCCCTGTTCATTACCCATTGAAATGTCCCTTATGACCTATTCTTATACTAAAAAATATATATATATAAAAAAAAGGGAAAAGGCTAAATGATACTTCCATTGACCTGAAAGCAGCAAATTTATCGTGTATTGTCTAGATTTTCTGCTATCCCCACAGGAGGGGCATGGCGCAGTCCAGCCGTCCCCGCGGGAAAGGGGTTAAGAAGTCTGAGGCAATACTTTTGGAGTTGCAGAATGTGCCTTCCCTCACAGCAAAATGGCTAACAAGAGCAAGGGAACCAATATTGGAAGATATGGAGTGGCTGTTGGCTTTGTGGGTTAATGACCTCAGCAGAGCAGGGAAGCCTCTTCGCCACTCCTTCATTTGTGCCAAGGCTCTTAATATTTGGAAAGATCTACAGTAGAAGGAAGATATGGAGGTCAAGGAGAAATTCAAGGCCAGCGCAGGCTGATTTGACTGTTTCAAGGCCCATGCAGACCTTAAACACGTGACAGTGCACTGGGAGGTGGCAAGTGCAGACCATGTGATGGCTGAGGCTTTTCCCAGCACAGCTCAAGGCCATTATTTAGGAGGGCACTTAACTCTCCGAAACAGGTACTTAATTTTGACGAGACCAGCCTGTTTTGGAAGCGTACCTCATAGAGAACTTACAATAGCCCAGAAGAACAGCATGCACCTGGCTTCAAGACTGCAAAGGACCGTCTCACCCTCTTTCTTGATGCGAAGGCAGAGGGAGACCTTAAGTTAAAGTCACTTCTCGTGTATCACTGAGAGAACCCCCAAGCGCTGGCAGGATTTATAAAGGAGAACTTTGGGGTTATTTGGAAAAACAACCCCAGGGCCTGGCTGACATCGGCACTCTACAGGCCGTGTTTGGCAGGGTACCTGTCCTGCTGCCTGACCATGCATTCATAAACAATCTCTCAAATAATTTCCTGCTCCTTGTTGACAATGGACCGAGCCACAGAGTGCATGGAGGACTGGGTTGATGGTAACAAGATGGTGAACCTGCCCCCAGTACAACATGACTGCTGCAGCCCATGGACCAGGGGGTCATTGCAGCATTCAAGGCTTATTACCTTGGCTGCACCATGGAGCAGATGGTGAAAGCGAGTGATCTTGGGGCGAACAGTGTGGTGCGGAGGTTTTGGAAAAAATATGGTGGGGCCTCGCATCTAGTGTTTTTTCATCTGGCCGTTTCACATCTGGCAACAGGTTAGAAACTTTCCAAAGTCCTGCATCTGGCAAGGTAGCCTCACACCTGGTGGGCGCTCGCCAGACAAAATTCCATGTGCATCCAGCTCGGCACTGGGCAGCCATCTTGTAGCAACGCTATTGTGTATACTGCTACTACACAGACCATAGCTACCATCTTGCCTGACTAGTTTTTGTGCCCGTGTCTCGTGTTTGGCAGTGTTCAGCCAGAACTTGTTACAATAGTACAGTAAGATGGCAACTCTGGGAGAGACTGGAGGTGCACCTGGCAGTGGTGGGCCACCTAAAAAGAGTGATGGACCAAACTTTTTATTTCTGTTTCATATTTATATTGATGTTTAGTATAGTTAGAATTAACTTCTTTTGGTTGAAATTACAAAAATATGTAAAATAGAGTAACTTTCGGGTGACAAAAGACTTCTATTAATTTTTCCCCTTTTAAAGTTTGTCTTAGATCTGGTAGTTCTGCATCTGGCACAATTTTTTTAGACTGCTGTATTCGCCAGATGTGAGCCCCCACTGTATAAAGCCTTCCATTGACAACATCAAAACAGCGCGGAAGGAGGTTCTCCCAAGCACACTGAACGCTGTGTGGCATTAGGTGTGCACTTCTTCAGGGGGTTCCCGGCAGTTGAAAGCATCTGTCGAGACATTCTTGACCTCTCTCATGAGGCTGGCTTCAAAGATGTGGATGAGGAGGATTTCCAAGACGTCCTGGACAGCCACAGCTGTCGACAGAGAAGCTTATTGAGCTCAGGGAACGAGTGGCGGAAACACAGAAAGGTGACGAGGATGGCAGCAAGGACAGACATATTCGTGTCCAGGACATAAACACTTTGAAGGAGCTCTTTGCATTTATGGACAAGGGCATAAACTTCATCAGTGATTAGGACCTGAATCCAGTAAGGAGTGACACAGCAGTGTATGGAATTGAGCAACACCTGAGTGTGTACAGGGAGCTGCTGTTATCTAAGAAAAAGGCAGCATGCGAGACCACCACCACCTCCTTCCAAGAGCACTGAGGAAGAGCTAGTGCCATCAACAAGCAGCCTTCAAGAGGAATGTCCAGCATCACCTGCCTCTGCCATGTCTCTCTCTTCATCACCACCTGACACACCTGTATGCTACTCCACCACACTGCCACGCTCTCCATCACCCGCACCGCCATGGTCTCCCTGACCCACACTGCTCCACCCTCCCTCAGCCTCACCACATCATTTATTCCTGTCATCACCTCATCACTCTTCACCTCCTTAGGACCTGGAATGATCGTCCAGGCACTCCAGCTGTCCCTGTGCCTGGGAGGGGATGCTTGGTGATGACTCGGAATGGCATAGGACAAGCTTCAGGTGGGTGGCAGATGTATTTTTGGTCATTTTAGGCTTCATGGTCACGGTCACCCTCCCTAACCCAATTGAACCCATGTTATATCGACCTTGTTATGCGTTAGGTCTTTACTTGACGCAACCCTTTCACATAATGAGGCTGCACTGTAGCATGTTAGACAGTAGCATTGTGTGTATTTTTTGTGCTACCTGGTCTTATTACGTATTTGCCTGTCATTGTTTACAGTATTCTAGGGATTCACGTGCCTTAGATTAGTCTTGTGATCTAAATAATTTTTCCCATACGGTTTATTATTTGTCCAGTACGGCAGTGTTATCTGTCTAATTACCATACTGGATGCGTCTTGACTGTATAATGAACATATTAATCAAGTTGCCAGAGGCTGTAATCTGCACATCAGAAACATGTATCCTTTGAGACAACTGCCGAATAGACTTTTCCTCTCTGCCCATGATAAATCGTATTGTTCATATAAGTTTCAACATGCTTGCATGCATTGGCCGTGGTTTATCTAATGGTAGCTGTCCGTGCAGCTCACTTTTTGGCAGCCCCCCTATTCAGTCTCTTATTGCTGATATCACACTCGATGATCTTTCCCAGGACTTTTTCAGTCAACCTTTCATATCTCTATCCCCAGTGTTCACACTTCTCACCTTCTGCACCCAGTATTTATCCTCTCTCCTCTCAGCATACCCAAACCATCTCAGTCTACCATGCATCATCACAACACCAATACATTCATAGCCCATCCTTCCTCTCAACTCTTCACTCGCAATTCTGCCCCCCTCCAGTCCTCATATTCAAGGATGCATTACATATCCATCTAATCATTGTCATTTCTGCACATTTGAGTCTACAAATAGCATCTTCATATATAGCCCAGGTCTCACTATGGTACATTATAACACTCCTAAAATGCTGCATACAAAGATCGTTTAGCACAGAGGGAGAGCCGTCTCAGTGTTAGGAGAGGCAAAATCTCCCTGAGCTTTCTCCAACGACTCCTTACCCTAGCCATAGAGCCCCACCTCCAGCACATAACATATCCCCCAAATAACAAAACTCCTCCACACACTAAGGAGACTCTCCAGCAAGATCAATCCTTTCATGGTTGACAATCTGTACATGCCCTCTCCAACCCACGGCACACACGAAATCAGCTTTACTTTGCAGTCTACCTCCAATACTGCTACATCTCTTCTGGACCCACTGATTACAAACACTGCACAAGATGCAGTTGCTTCCCACACCTTTGTGGCAAACTGCACATGCCCACACTCCCTGTACTTTGATAGTACCAGCAATAACCGTAGATGTCATCACTTTTGTTTTATTCGCATTTGCTCACAAACCCTTGCCCTCCATTCCATCTCCATCTATCTATTGCCAGACGCCTCAATCCCGCACGGGGTAGCCACAAACAAATCGCCTCCATGTCGCTCTGTCCCCCGCCATTTCACTACCTCGCTCCCAACTCGCACCCCTCTCTCATGTACCTCTCCACTCCATCCCTCCATCTCATCCTCAGCCTTCCCCTCCCTCTTGCCCCCTCCACCTCACTCACATACACTCTCCTCGTCAGTCTTTCACTCTCCATCTTCTCCACATGCCCAAACCACCTTAACGTGTTTCTCCTAACGCTTCCTATCACATCCACAACCACGCCACAACGCTCCTTCACTTCCTCATTTGTTAGTCTGTCTCTCCATGTGACTCCACATGCTCCTCTCAAATAACTCATTTCCACTGCTCTCACTCTTGACTTCTGTCTTTCCAGCAGGGTCCAAGCTTCACTTCCATATGTTAGAGTTGGTATCACAATATTGTCACGTAACAACATTTTCACTTCCATGCTCACCTCCCTGTTTCTCATCATCGCTTTCAACGAACCAGCAACCTTCCTTCCCTACTGCACCCTTTCAAGCACTTCACCCTCCAGACTTCCATCCTTACTCATCACACTACACAAGTACTTAAATGCACTCACATCTCCATATCCTCCCCATCCAACCTCACTTTACATTCACTGGCTTCACTTCTCTCAAAGACCATCACTTTACTCTTCCCTAAATTCACCTTTAGATTCCGTTTCTTACACACACTCCCAAACTCATCTACCAAGCCTTGCAACTCCCCTTTGTCTTTACTCAACAACACAGTATCATCTGCCAACAACAGTACAGGGAGTTTCCAAACACTGCCCTCTCTCACTAGGGCCACTCCAACATCCACTGCCCGACCTTGTATCTCTTTTATAACCCCATCCATGTACAGATTGAACAACCATGGAGACATGACACATCCTTTTTTCAATTCAACCTTCAAATGGAAAGATTCACTCAGTTTGCCATCCACACGCACTGCAGGCTTAGCACCCTCATACATACTCTTCACTGCCTTCAACAACTTTCCATCCACTCCATATATTTTTAATACTTTCCACAATCCTTGTCTGTCCACCCTGTCATATGCCTTCTCCAGATCCATGAAGGCTGCATACAACTTCCATATCTCCATTTCCTAAATCTTTCCCCTGCCTCCCTCACATTCACTGCACTCAACACCAAGTCATCAGCATGCAACATTTCCCATGGGAGTCCATTTCTGAAGTCACATGAGAGATCTTCAAGCACCATGACAAGTAGTAAGGGGCTCCAGACTGATCCCTGATGCATGCCAGTATTCACAGAAACCCATCAGTCAAATCTCCATTCACTCTCACTCCAGTGTGAGCACCATCATACATAGCCATAACCACTCTAACTGGCCACTCCTCAATCCCAAACATTCTCATTGCCCACTTCACCACTTCCCTAGGAACTCTGTCAATGGCCTTCTCCAGTTCAACTAATACAAAGTGCAGCTCCATTTTCTTTCCTATATACAGTATTTTCCCTGAAACTGTCGAACAGTGAGTATGGTATCAGTGGATCCTTTGCCTGGCATCAGTCCAAACTGCAGCTCATTTCCATAGTCATACCTTCTAGGACTATCCTTTACCTTCATTATCAGTTCCAAAAGTTTTATGCCTCTATAACTTCCTCTTTCCAGGGCATCACTCTTCCGCTTATGCACATTTACAGTCACACTCTTCTGCCAGTCATTTGGGACAACACAGTCATATATAATCAAATTTATCAAATCAGTAACTAAACCCACTTGTATATCTCCTGAGGCCATCAACATTTCAGCAGTCAACCCAGACACACCCACTGCCTTACCCAGCTGCATGCTACCTGTTGCCCTGCTCACAGTAGCAGCATCAGTCAAAGGCCAGCGGCCAAATTCTACATCCACTGACTTCAAACCTTCCCTGTTCCAGGCAAACTCCTCATTCAAGTCAGTTATAATGCTCTCTCCAGGCATCTTTAGTATCCTTACTATTCACCACTACCTTTGTTTCATCTTTCTTCACACACTTCTCACCTGTGGTATCCTTGTTTCCCCTCATCTTCCTATTTTCCACCTTATATACCATATTCTTTCATTCAGCACTATTTCAGTTATCCAGTAAAAGTTTCAGAGACTCAGATTTTGCCCTGTATGCTTCCTTTGCAGCTGTTTGTTTGGCAGACAAGGATTCTTCTCTGTTAGTACCTCTTTTCCATTCTTGAAAAAGTCTTCTTTTCTCCTCAGCTGTAGCAACTACACCCTCATCTCACCATGTTACCTTGTGTCTTGGAGGGCTCCTTGTCCGTCCAAACACTGAATCAGTAACTCTCCTGAGATTTTTGTTGAGAGCTCTGTACTGTTCATCACTTCTGTCAACAGCTCCCTGTTCAGCCACCGGTCAGCTTATCTCGCTATGGAAGGCATCCCTTACTGCTTGGTTTTTCATACATACATACATATATCACCTTATCCTGTATTGCCTCATGAGGAGTGTAGGACCCCGGGTCTAGGCAAGTTGATTCTGACATTTAACCCCTAGGATATGCAATTTGATCGACTGAATTTGCCTGAAAACCTGTAAGTAAAACCTCACTAGAACGAACTAACTGGGGCCAAAGTCATTCTGAAAAACGCGATATTCCGAAAAAAGTGACTTAGGGATTTCCCCCTGCTAAGATATTTTCATACATGAAAAGAGTCATGGCCACAGTCATACTTCATTCCACCATTTCCTTCTAAATCGGGGCATTAACCCATTTGCCTCTTAACTTTTCTCAGAGGCCACTATAAATAATTTATTGCATAACACAGTACGGTTTTTGTAAGGTTTATACTCGATAAAGGCCATTGTAACACTCACATGAAGATATTTTTCATACATGAAGTGTCATAGCCACCATCTTGCATCACCCCACCAGTTCCTTCTATCCCTTTTGATTCTTAACTTTTATAAAATTCCGCTAAAAATAATTCGTTGCATTACACAGTATAGTTTTAGCAAGGTTTAGACTCGATAATGGCCATATATAACACACAAAATAAGATATTTTCGCTTATTAAAAACATCATGGCCACCATCCTGCTTCACCTCCACCAGTTCATTTTCACTCGTGGTAATATCTCATTTGCCTCTTATTTTTTTTCTCAAATTCCACTATAAATAATTTATTGCATGACAGTAAAATTTAAGCAAGGCTTGGACACAGTAAAACTCGTTAGTAATTAAAAAAAAAAAAAAATCTTACGTAACCATTCAGACTTGATTGGCTCACTCTACCCTCCACATCTTGCCTTGTGTTATCATTCGGCACCTGATGAAGGATCCTTCAGAGCAAACCCTTCAGAATCATTTCCCATTATCTTCAGGGTCATCATCAAGGAACAGTGAATCATTGTCCCAATTGTCTTCACTGACAAGAGCTGAATTGTGGATGGGAATCGGAACTGTAGCCCATAACGTGCGTGTATAATTTTAAGCATTTTTCAAATACTATACTGTACACATTATACACCTTAATTTTTACAATCTTACAAATACGATCACTCTGTCTGTATATTTCACTTATCACTTGTCACCGTCGAGCAGTATATCAAGGAACTTAGGGGAAAATGACGGGGGGAAATGATGTGGAGGAAAAATAGTTACATCGCCAGCTCACCATGAACCGCTCGCCGTGTGATTAAAGTTAATGTCTTAATGTTAATGCAGACCCCTTTTCTAATTTTTTAGCATTTAGGAAGAACATTATTGGTATAATTTAATTATAAACACTTCAAATGCTGTACTGTATGTACCGTGTGGTACTGTGTGGTGTATTTAATTTTAAGCATTTTTCAAATACTGTACTGTACACTTTATACACCTTAATTTTTACAATCTTACAAACTAATACGATCACTCTGTCTGTATATTTCACTTATCACTCGTCACCATCAAGCAGTATTTCAGGGACTTAGGGAAAATGACATTGGGGGAAAATGATGTGGAGGGAAAATAGTTACGTTGCCAGTTCACCACGAACAAAAGCAGGAGCACACACACCGCTCGCCGTGTGATTAAAGTTGATGTCTTAATGCAGACCCCTTTTCTAATTTCTTAGCATTTAGAAAGAACATTATGGGTATAACTTAATTATAAACACTTCAAATACTGTACTGTATGTACACTTAGAAAAATAGCTACGCTGCCAGCCCACTACCAACCAATGCATGAACACACAAACTGCTCCGACAATATTTGCACCCCACCGTGAGGTTAGGCAGTCCAGACCGCTTCTAGCTTTTTCGGAGTTTTTCTGATATATAAGAAATAATTCCGGTCGGCTCCCTGACTCCGAAAAAAGCGACTTCCGGTGTACTGAAGTCCGTTGTAGTGATGTCATACTGTATATGGAGCCAATTTTTTGACTCTCACAGAAGTAAAGCATTTTGTGCCCAAGATTTAGAGCTTGAATTTACACACCTTATACTGCAAACCAGAGCATTTTAGACCAACTGGTTCATGAGCTATAGCCTGTCAGAGTTGAAAAAAGTTACCCTTCCAGGCGGGGCAACTCCACTTTCTGTGTGCTCTCACCCCATCCCCCTCTCATTTCTCCCCTCCCATGACCTTCCTCACCCACTCCCATCACCCCCTCTCTCTTCCTTCTTCCTCCCTATCCCCCCCTACCACCACCCTTCAGAATTTTCCAGCTCATTTTTTTTTTTTTCCCAAACAATAGCACGCACAGTTATTATGTCGGTGTTCCTCATTCACTGCCAACACCCTCCCCCCCAACACTTCTCCCCTCCCCACCTTCCCTCCCCCTGTCCTCTTCCCTCATAGCTGTGTAGCTGTCCAAAAAAAAAAAAAAAAAAGCAAAAGCATGCAAAATCTTTTTCTTGGTATTACTCACACACTCCAGCACCCTCTCCCCTCACCCCTTCCCCCCCCATCCCCTCCCCTCAGAGCTGTCAGATCAAGTAACCATAAGAATTTCAAAGGGAAAAAAGAGCCAAAGCTACTCCCCCTCCCCCTCTGCTCCTACCCTTCAGAATTTTCCAACTCATTTTTTTTTTTTCCAAACAACATGCATAATAATTATGTTGGTGTTCCTCACTCACTTCCAACAACCTT
>JAGKTI010000381.1:56198-69034 GCA_018397915.1 Birgus latro
TGTTTAATAATGAACAGTTATGTCCTGCATCATCCTTGAACATGCTTGGGGTTTCATTCTCTCAGGATTTGTCTTGGAAAGAACATATTACATCTCTTGTGAAATCTGCTTCCAAGAGATTAGGTGTGCTAAGTCGATTCCGAACTTTCTTTACCCCTGCACAGTTGTTGACCTTGTACACGGGTTTTATTTGCCTGTGTATGGAGTACAACTCTCATGTGTGGGGAGGCTCCCCACATGCAGCTCTTCTCAATAGGGTGGAGTCAAAGGCTTTTCGTCTCATTAACTCTCCTTCTCTTACTGATTCCCTTCAACCATTGTCTCTTCGCCGCAATGTTGCATCTTTATCTCTCTTCTATCGTTACTTCAATGGTCACTGTTCCTCTGAACTGTCTGCTTGCATCCCTCCACCTCTACGACGGGCACGTAGTACCCGTCTAGCAACAAACTCTCATCCCTTTTCTGTCCAACTCTCTAATGCAAGAGTTAACCGTTACTCCCAGTCTTTCATTTATGCAACTGGTCAACTCTGGAACTGTCTTCCTCTATTTGTATTTCCTACTTCCTATGATCTCCAGTCTTTCAAACGCAGTGTGTCCAGGCATCTCGAATTGAACGGATCTTGAATTTGGCTCTCTTTTGTACTGTTTTTGCTTTTTCTTGGAAGGAACAGTATGCAGGCCCGTGGCCTTTGGTTCCTTCTTCCTTGCATAAAAAAAAAAAAAAAAAGCACCATGTCATATATCGGTAATTGTTGTGGCATGCAGTCATTGCTCCCTATAACTTTGACATCATTCACCAACCTCCCATCAGCCCTCCTGACCAGGAAATAGTCAGTCTGGCTACTATTTCCTCCAGACATGTGTGTAATCAGCCTACTATTTCTTTTCCTAGAATGCCTGTTGCACACAGTCATGTTCATTGCCTCCCCATATTCAAGTATCCATTCCCCATCTGCATCCTTCATGTACCCCTTCATATCCTTAAGCTGCTTCACCCACATGACCATTTAAAGCCCTACCCAAAGCTACAAAATCATCATCTCCCATACCATATACCACATGTATCGTCATCCCAGAATCCGTGTTTTTCTGCATCATCCAACCTTTGGAGTGTATGCCAGTGTAACTAAAATAATTTTACCAAATAATTTTTTCACAGCTATAGACCTTTCATTTACTCTCATCACATTCATGATACATTCCACTCATTTCTTCTCAAGCCGCACACCCACACTGCCATATCCATCTACACTTCCCTGCCAAAATAGCATATACCTGTAGTCACTCCCAGCAGTCATTCTAGCTGACCCTTCCCTGAACCGAACTTCCTATATGCAACCAACATGCACCCACCACCTGCTCAGTCTCTGCTACGTCCCCTTCTCTTCCCTTCAAAGTATCTACATTCCACAGTGCTGCTGTGAACCCCATGGGTGCTTTGATTTCCACAGGCTTGCTATTATTGCCTTTACTTCTCATTTTTGTCGTAAGTCGCATAAATAAATGAGGAGACAGATCACAGGCCCTGCCCACCTGCACAGTCCAAAGTCCAGGCATGGGACCTAGGACCCATAGACCATCAGCCATGGCCAGTATTCTCAGGGAAACCTGCCAGAACAGCTACAGAGACACCCTCCAAGCACTCCTTTGTAAATGCCTCGCCATTATACACCCCCTGACCGGGCAACCTCCTGGGATGCTACTCCCAGGTTTGGGCTCCTTTTTGTTCGACGAAAGCAGCAGCCTGGGAGCCGCAGTGCCCTGTACTCTCTGGTACAGATCCAAGCCCCATCTCATCCTGGTCCTAAAACTGCTTTGGTGGAGCCCACACCATGCCATCCCTCAGGTCTGTCACTCAGTAGCTGGGGCGAAGTCTTCTGGCCATATGCCCTTGTATGCATCAGCCCCTGTGATGTAGTGAGGTACATTATGTGGTATGTAAGGCGCATGTAGAGTATTGTATGAGATAGTTGGAGAAAAGTGTTTGGGAGAGTATGCTGGCCTACTTTCTTTGTTAGTGTCACACTAAAAAGGTTCAGCAAAGGGGGATGGCCAAGAAATCCTGATGGCTAGTGAAACAGGGGCTCCAGCTCTCCCTGTAACCAGCAACAAGACTCATCTTTGGCCTTTCACCAAGAACCCTGACCACCTCATTTCTAATTGAGTTGCACTGGTTGCCAGTAAAGGCTAAAATAGAATTTAAGCTGTGTCTTATTACTTTTAAGGTTCTTAAGTTTGGCCAGCCAAAATGTCTGCTGAACTGTTAAAACTTCAGTCAGCATAACCAGGTGTGATGTTAAGAAGTGAAGATGATTCCTTGTGCCCCAGTATACCTGCAGCTGCTTGTCAGTCATCTTTCTCTGATAGGCCTTTCTCCTGTGTTGCCCCTAGGTCATACACTGAAATGGATTGCCATTGCTACATTAGGCAGTTGACTCTGTTGAAGCTTTTAAAGGGCAGGTCAAAGTCTTTCTCTTTTCAAGATGCAGTGATTTGGGGAGAGATGCTGTGATGGACGATTACAGGGTTTACTGTAATTGTTACTACTTTGATTTTTCTTCTTCTTTCTGATGAAATCTGTGATGTATATGAGTGATGTCACAATTCTTGCAATTGTAAAAGTTTAAGTGTATCAGGCACTAGTGAATTCTGTAGGAAGAACTGGCTCTTTTAAGAAACAAAAGGCCAGATGATGATGATGATGATTATTATTATTAGCTTCTCTTGGGTGTCTGCCTTTTCCTTTCCTCCATCCTTCTTTCCATCAATCCTCTTCTGTCTTTCTTTCCTTCATTCTTTCCTTGTCCTTCTGCCTACGGGCGACTTTACACTTCCTCTTCTGTCTCTCTTGCCTTTATTCTTTCCTCATCCTTCTGCCTGTGGGTGACTCTACACTGAGTGCAAGCCAAATGGTTTCCTGTAACCATATAACCAAATTTTGGCTCCTGTGGTTTGGTGGGTAATTACTGCGCTCCAATCAGATTGAGCCGGTGAAGGTTTATATCCAAGGGGTGATTGGGGTTTATTGCTCACGTAATGCCTTTCAGGGATGAGTAAGGCTGGTCACTCTCATCTTAAATGTCAGGACCAACTTACCTAGCCCCGGGCTCCTACGCTCATCTGTGGGGCGACATAGGATTGGATAATGAATGAATGAAAATTATTATTATTATTATTATTATTATTTTATTATTACCCTAATACCCACAGAAGCTTCTTTACGTTATTAGAGGAAATAATTGTTGTTAAGTCCTTTATTGTTTTGGTGAATCTTCTCAGTCACCAGGATGGAGATGGGTTTCAAGACATACTGTTTTATTATGTTTGCAGTGATGGCTTGGCTGGAGAATACTCTGTGTTACCATGGGCATGCAGTGACACTTCTCCCAAGAATAAAAACATACTTGTACAAGTAGTCTTCATTATATATCAGGGATGCATCCAAAAGATCAAAATTACTTCCTTATATTTGGTGGTGTAAATTTGAGAAGTGGCAATCTTGATTCAGCCTGGTCTCATTATGTGACTGTTGGCTATGTGATAAATTGCTAGAATGATAATTGTAAAGTTATTCCCTTTTTTGGAATAATGTTGAAAAATTGGTAGCGATTTAGCTAGAATGATATTTTCGATGGTCCCCTCCAAGAATCTTGTGCGGACACTGTGATGCACGCAGACCAAGATGTCCCTGCAGTGTTTTCACAGTGATTGTCTGCCTTTTGTTCTGTGTTGTGCATGAAAGACCATGGAAATTCTATTGCTAATGCCAGAAAAAAGTGCAGATGCTTAACAAATTGTGTAGTGTGCGATATTAAGTGAAGTGACATCTTCTGTGTGAAATACTGATACTTGTGACTTGGAAATCATGTCAGCCTTACATATCCAGCTTTCCATAATGGGCCTCCAGTCAGCTGACTAAGGCGAGATGGCTGCCCAGTGTGTAAATTGGCTGTGATCATCTGCCTTTTGCTTCATTTTGTGCATGAAAGGTCACTGAAATACCATTGCTGTCACCAAGTAACAGTGTAAGTGTTTAACCCCTAAAGACTTCAGTCTCCCACCCTGACTATCCCCCCAGCTGCATTTCAGGTCTGAGTTTTTAGCTTTCACCGTAGTAAATTTTGGTTTTATACATTTCAGGAGCTTGAATTTACACACCTGAAAATGAATATTTCACTCTCATATGTCATATGGTTACCACACTATCGACTGTCAAAGCTAAAAAAAAAAGTCTCCCCTTGCATATGAACGAAAATGGGAAAATTTTGGAAAATACATTATTTTTGCCAAATAACCTTACAGAAGTCAGTAAAATTAGTATGAATTATGGACCTAGGCATGAAACAGGTAGAAGAAATTTATCTATCTATCTACAGTAAACCCTTCATAAGCCAAACTATATGGGGCTCTACCCTGGTTCGAATTACCAAATTTTCCGTCTTACCGAATTTTCACCCCCCCAAAATTGCTAAATTACCGAATTTTTACCCCCCAAAATTGCTAATACAATACCTATTTCTTGTCCTTTCAACACTAAATTAAAGTTGCATATATAAATAAGTTATGACAAAAAACAATTTAGTGCATTTAATATACCTTTAACCCCT
The DNA here is from genome assembly GCA_018397915.1 of Birgus latro. Lineage (NCBI taxonomy): Eukaryota > Metazoa > Arthropoda > Malacostraca > Decapoda > Coenobitidae > Birgus > Birgus latro. The sequence goes on from JAGKTI010000381.1 coordinate 60,808, forward strand.
TCAGTGCTGGGTGTATTTTCATTTTGTTTTTGCTGCCAGCAGACAATTTTAGTCAGTGTAGGTTGGATCTGTGGAAGTGCATGGGGTTGGTACAGCCTTCGTTAGCCCCTTCAGTATGTGAGTCCAGTCCTGAGTGCCATAAAATCGGCTGGAGGAAGCGTAAATAAAGTAGAAATAGACATCACAGTACTGAAGTGGTTAATTGGTGGAAAATCATTCTCAGAGGCAGTACAGACCGTCGGCAGCGTGTGTTGGAGATGGATTTTCACCCCCCTAAATTGCAAAAACAATACTTATTACTTGTCTTCTTAACACTAAAGTAAAGGAGCATATACAGTGTATAAATTAATAAAGAAAGATGGAAAAGAAAGAATTCAGTGCACATAATTTGCCTTTCATTAGAGGCAGTAGATTCGTTGGCAGTTTGTTTTATTTTGGAGACGGAGGTAGGTGGTTGAGTTAACACTTGAACGTAAATTCTAAACAGTACCCAGTATTTATTTCACTCTACATTAAGAACTAAACTTAAATGTAATCACTGTAATAGACTGCAGTGTAATACCCTTCGTTAGAGGCAGTAGATTCGTCGGCAGTTTGTTTTGTTTTGGAGACGGAGGTGGTGGAGGTGGTTGAGTTCACACTTTAACGTAAATTCTAAACAGTACCCAGTATTTATTTCGCTCTATATTAAGAACTAAACTTAAATGTAATCACTGTAATAGACTGCAATGTAACACTTTCAGTAATAATAGTACTGAACTTTAATCATGATCACTACACTAAGTCACACACGCACATTTTTTTTTTTTAGCTTCATTCCTTTACGACTTGAGGTGCCAGTATCACTTCTTTTAATCTTTGAACCTTCCATGGCAAGGCAGAAGGCAAAAGGAGAGCACTGCTTAGCACTAGATGACAGTAAGAATGGCACAACTACCATCTCCAAAAGCAAGCAGCAGACTGGCGCCATGTGTCCGTCTGGCATGTCTGCCTGGCGCCATTTCTCCCCCTACTTTCACATTTCGTCCTACTTTCATATGTGGTCTCGGCCTGAGTTTGGCTAACCGAAGATTCCGTCTTCTAAAAGTTCGACTTATGGAAGGTTTACTGTATCTATATACCTAGGCTGCTTCCCCCAAGAAAAGGGAGGTATCCGAGACAGGTCAACACACTACCAATTTACTCATCCACTCATACACATTCATTCGCATCTTAGCCCCAAATGGGAGAAGGGACAGATCCTCACCGCATCACACTCCACGAGGGTCAACTACACAGTGCAGTCAGTGACATCTGCCGCAGGGCCTGATAGCAAAGCTGGTTTACCCTTGCCACATCAAAATGGACCCATCCCCTTACCCGCACCTGACCTGATCAGCTGATCAGACAAAAATGCGGGAGAATATCCCCTCAGGGCTGTGTCATCATTTATTCATTCACAATTTCCCTCCATTCATTTCTGTCACGCACAGCCACTCTTCCTCGCTCAACAGACAACCCTCTCACATCCAGCGCTTTCTTCACACTGTCCATCCATCCTATTCGTGGTCTTCCTCTCAGCCTTACACCTTTCACATCAGATCTAGTTATCTTTTTCACCAATTGCTCATTATCCATTTTCTCCATATGCCCAAACCATCACAACATCCTCTGCTCAACTCGATCAGCCATCTCCCGAACAATTCCAGTTCTCCTTCGCACTTCATCATTTCTCACTCGATCCATACCTGTCAACAATTGTCAGTATTAGGACTTTATGTAGCAGGACCCGAAGCTGATGACCATCAGACATCAGTCTTTAGGGGTTAATAAATACAGTAGTGCAGTGTGCGATATTTTTTTTGTGTGAAATACTGTACTGAAACTTATGATTTAGAAATTGTGCCAACCTTATGTACCCAGCTCCCCATTAACAGGCCTCCAGTCAGCTGATTGAGGCAAGGTGGCTGCTTAGTGTTTACATTTGCAGTGATTTTCAGCCCTTTGTTCCATTTTGTGCATGAAATGCTACTTAACCCGTACCGCGCTAGCGACATATATCTACGTCCCCCTCTAAAACACCAGTGATGTAGATCTACATCCTGCAGCATTGAGAAGTCATTGCAAGCAACCAAAGTAAAATGGAAGGGAATACCATATCTCACTAACTTCAGGCATTTCTCCGCTACATTTTCAGCGCTGATTTATGAACGCGGGAGGCAAGTGACAGTCTTCACAGGCCCACAGCCACTCTGCTCCTTCAGTAACCTTGAAGATTTCAGTGGTCGAATGGTACCAACCCGACTTGATTCAATCAACTTTCTGGCTGTGATGATTACTTTTATTAGTCCCAGGGATCTTATATTGATGTATTAAGCCCATTTAGCCAGGAAAAAAAAAAAATCCAAAATCGGTTTACAAGCTCACAGCCGCTGTTCTTTCTCAGTAACCACAAAGATATCAGAGGTAGAGTGTCATCAACCCAACTCGATTCAACCAGTGTTGTGGCTTCAGTGATTACTTTAATTAGTGCCAGGGATGTTATATTGATGTATTAATCCCATTTAGCCAGAAAAAAAAAAAAATGTCCAGCTTAGAGGGGTATCATTATTTTTTTTTCCCCAGCACTTTATGGGTTAAGCCCCATCGCTATCACCAAATGCCAGTGCAGGTGCTTAACAAATAGTGCAGTGTGTGATGTTAAGTGAAGTGTTACCTTTTTATGTATGAAATACTGATACATGTGACTTGGAAAGACAGAACAGTAAGACCTCACTACATCGGACTTAAGTACACTGGAATTCGCTTTTATCAGAATCTAGAAGCTTCCGGACTATATGTCGTATGTATCAGAATTATTCTGGAAAAGAAGACTTCAGTCCAGACTGGTGATAGCCAGAATTTCCCCTTTATTTGCCTGGAAAAACGCACTACAACTGACCAGACGACATGCTAGATGTTTCGGGATTATTCTGGGAAATAAGGCTTCAGTCTGGACCGGTGTGTGTGTGTGTGTGTGTGTGTGTGTGTGTGTGTGTGTGTGTGTGTGTGAGAGAGAGAGAGAGAGAGAGAGAGAGAGAGAGAGAGAGAGAGAGAGAGAGAGAGCAGTAAGTAGAACTGGAGAAACGAGTGTTGAAGAATCAATAAAGAAAAATGGAGGAAGAAAAACTGTCAAGTAGAGGGTATAAAAAGAGTGAGAGGAGTGGGGGTCTCTCTCTCTCTCTTTTCCCTCTTTTCTTTCCTCCTATTGTCCCTTCACATTGTCTCCTTCCATTCCTTCTTCCCTACCTTCTTACCTCCCCCAATCCCTACCTCCTTCTGTCCCTACCTTCTTTCTTCCCTTCTTTCCTTTCTCTTTCCCGACCTCATTATTTTCTGCCCTACCTCTCTCCCTCCCTGTCTTCTTTCTTCACTCCCTCCCTCCTTCCCTTCCTCTCTCCCTCCCTCCCTCCCTCCCCAGACAAATGAAGATCAGTGGCCGGTGCTAATGGTAGTGGTGAAATTTATGGTGATTCCCCTTGTCTTCCTTCATTCATTCACTCCATTCAATCCTCCACTCACTCATTCATTCACCCTTTCAGTCCTTCATTCCTTCATTCACTTCTTCCTTCCTTTCTTCCTTCCTCCCTTCATTCACTTCTTCCTTCCTTTCTTCCTTCCTCCTTTATTTGCCCGAAAAAACGCGCCAAAACCTACCAGACTACATGCTAGATGTTTCGGAATTAGGTTAGTAGGGGGAAGTCCGGATGTCGCTTTTATCGGAATATCACTTATTTTGGAATAGCTTGGGCCCCAGTTAGTCCGATATAGTGAGGTCTTACTGTAATCCCTCATTTATCGGGGTGCTTAGTATCCGAACGTGTTTGTTATCCAGATGCTGGACCTTGGCTCTATTAAACCATTATCCTAATTTACTTGCTATTATCTGGACCCAAAAGTCCCCAAGAACTTAAGTCAGCCAGCCGACGTGTTCAAACATTCGGTATCGTGGCCACTGGGCTCAAGCTGTGAGTGGGAAGTAGTCCGTAACCCACAACCAGAGTTAAAAGGTCTGTCCACTCCTGTACTGAATGGTCAAAGTTGTGCACTCATCCTATCACTCCCAATGAACCTCCAGCACCCGAGTAATACGTCTGTAACCTGCAAGCGGTGTCAAAATTTCTATTTGCATTCCCCACCGAATGTTCAATATCGCGCGGCCACTTGGGTTAAGTCTTTCCCAGCCACCACCTCCATCGAACACAGACCACAAACCACGAGTACATATTTAACGACAGCGGCCGTCCGCCTCTCTACCGAATGTCGAAAGTTCCCCAGTCACGATGAGTTGTGTTTCCACATGGCCACTTGGCTTCTAACAGACCGCAAGCCACAAGTAAATGTATGGTAAAAGTGCCCTTCCACCTGTTGTCAGAAGGGGGAGAATCCTGCACACAGCCTGGCTTCTACCCCCACTCCCATCCCTCCTCCATACCCTCCCGGCTACCCCCTCACTCCCTACCCTCCTCCATGGTGATAACACTGACTTGTGAGTTTTCAAATTTTTTTGTGATATATTTGAATGGAGCTTTGAGTGATGAGTTTTCCGTGAATGTTGGTGTGCATCAGGGGTCAGTTTTGAGTCCCTTGATGTATATCATGGTGCTTGAAGCCCTCTCACGTGACTTCAGAGATGGACTCCCATGGGAGATGCTGTATGCTGATGATTTGGTGTTGATTGCAGAGAATGAAATGGAGGCGGAGGAAAGATTTAAGAAGTGGAGAGATGGTATGGGGTACAAGGGCTTAAGGGTAATTGCAGATAAAACAAAAGTGATGATATCTAGGGTTGGTGGCAGTACAATCAGAGGAAAGGGAAAGTGGCCATGTGCAGTTTGCCACAAGGGTGTGGGAAGTAATTCCATCTTGTGTAGTGTTTGTGATAAGTGGGTGCACAAGAGATGTAGTGGTATTAGAGGTAGATTGCGAGATGATGATGATTTCATGTGTGTGGCATATCAGGGAGAGCAGGTGGAGTTTGTTAGGCGTGAGAGGGTTGAACTTGCAGGTGAGTCTCTTGAGTGTGTGGAGGAGTTTCATTATTTGGGAGACATGTTATGTGCCGGAGGTGGGGCTGGAGTTAGCTCGGTTACTAGGGTGAGAAGTGGTTGGAAGAAGTTCAGGGAGCTGTTGCCTCTCCTGACATTGAGAGGACTCTCCTTACGTGCTAAGGGGTCTTTGTATGCAGCATGTGTTAAGAGTGTGATGCTGTTTGGTAATGAGACCTGGGCAGTAAAGGAAGAGGATATTCGCAGGTTTAAACGTACAGAAATGACAATGATTAGGTGGATGTGCAGTGCGTCCCTGCGTGCAAGGCCTGGGGGGGCTGGGTTTACAATGGAAGAGTTGAGAGGTAGGATGGGACTGGAGTGTATTGGTGTTGTGATGAGGTGAGGTAGGCTGAGGTGGTTTGGACATGTGGAGAGGATGGGGGATGATAATTGGGTGCAGAGGGTGAGAGGTGTTAATATTGGGGGAGGGGTTGGGAGGGGTAGACCGAGAAAGACATGGGACGAGGTCATTAAGTGTGACTTAAGGGTTAAGGGACTGAACAGGGAGGCTGCCAGGGATCGAGCAGCGTGGAGAGCCGCCATTAGGTGACCAAGGCTGACGCATGCAAGCATGTTGGAGCCTTCAAAAACGAAACGAAACGATTTGACTACTATTGGTCATATTGAAGATCTGCAAAATCCCGGAGAAAGTTCATGAAATTTTGCATCTAGACATATGCTTAATTTTTGGAAGGTAGTGGCAAAATTTTGCACTAGGTTGGTAGGAAGTCATAGGAAGGTAAGTTTTACTCCTGGACACTTTATTCTTGCTATATTTCTATACTTTTACTTGTCAGTTTTATGTGTTTTATTAGTGTATCTTATAGTTTGAACACCAGCGAAGATGAAAGTATACCATTTATACCAATATAATCAATTTCCGATAGCGTATTTGGCCGTGGAACTTGTTTTTTTGAGCTCCGGGAGCAATCACTCGTCAAACACAACAGATTTTCAAACGTTCATCAGTTTTTTGTGTGGATTTTTGTTGTTTATGCAAGCTTTCTTCATGTTTAGCATTAATATGGATAATTCTATGTGTGTTTTGATGTCTAAATATGGCAGATTTGGCCTGGAAACAGTGCCAAAATTTGGAGGGGTACTGTACATACAGTCGTGTTTAGGTAGGGTATTTTTTTGGTTTTCAGTGTTTTTATTTTTTCTTGGTTTTCTTGGTGTTTAGCATTACTTTGGCTATTCCTGTGTTTGTTTTGATGTCTAAATATGGCAGATTGACCTGAAAACACTGCCAAAAATTTGGAGGGGTTCTGTAAAAATAGTGGTGTTTAGTATGGTGTTTTTTGGTTTTCAGTTTTTTTTTCATGGTTTTCTGTAATGTTTAGCATTACTTTGGATACTCCTATGTTTATTTTTAATGGAAAAGTAGGGAATGTGAAGGTGGATGGAGTGGTGGGTAAGTGGGGTGTTCCTGCAGAGGTGGATGAGAATGGCAGTGCTTTAATGGACATTTGTGCCGGGAGGGGCTTGGTGATAGCTAATACCCTCCACAAGCACAAAATGATCCATAGGTATACATGACAAGTGATGAGAAGGATGGATGGTGAACTGAATGAACAGAAGGCAATGATTGATTGTGTGTTTGTGGATGAAAGGATGAGAACGTGTGTAATGGATGCAAGAGTATATAGAGGTTGGGGGAGTGGACTTTCTGACCACCACTTGGTGGTGGCCAGAATCAAGGTCCAAACAAAATGGAGGAAGAGAAGAAGGGAAGGACAGGAGGAAGTAGTTCTTACAAGGAGGGTAGAAAAGTTACAAGAGGATGGAATAAAGGCATAATATAAAAAGGAAGTGGTGGAGCGATTGGGTAAATATAGATTGGAGCAGATGGGGGACGTGGAAGGTGTGTGCAAGATATTCACAAAAGAAATCTTTGCAGCATGTGAGGTGGTGTGTGGGGTGAAGAGAAGAGAAAAGGGGGTTCAGGGAACAGCATGGTGGACTGAAGAGGTGAGAGAGGCTGTGGCACAAAAGAAGAAAGCATATAATGAGTGGATGAGGAGCAGGGGCGTCGAAGAAGTTGAGAGACGGAAGAGTCATATGTAGAGAGGAGGAGAGAGATAAAAAGATTAGTAAGAGAGAGTAAGAAGAGAGTGGATGAGGAATTTGGATGGAATTTGAGTGTAAAGTGGAAAGAGGTAAAGAGAGTTAGACAGGGTGCCAACGAAGTTAGTTGGGATGTGAAAGATAAAAATGGTAGATTACTAGTGGAGAAGGGAGAGAAAGTGAACAGATGGAGAGAACACTTAAATGAATTGTTGAACATAGAGAATGAAAGTAATGCAAGTACAGTAATCCCTCCAATATCCGATGTAATAGAGCCAAAGGCATGTCCGAATATTGGTTTTGTCCGGATATTGGGCCCTGAAGCTCCAGCACTGGTCATTCATGACCCTAAAAATCAGAAAACTACCTTCCTACCTCCCTACTGGACATGTATAGCACTTATTTAGGTCTTTTTTCACATAAATAATGCACACAAAGCATTAATTAATTGAATTTTAATAAAAAAATGATGATTTAGAGGTGAGTGAGGCATAGGTTCTCAGAAATTGCTAGCATAGTATAAGTAAGTATCTGACATGGAAATCATCTTTTCTCACATTTTATGCACTAAATTATTGGATACAAAGCATCAAATACAGTAAATGATGTAAATTGCTACCAGAAAAATGGTTAGGTTAGGTTAGGTTATGACCGAACATGAAATTCACTGCCTTTCACCTTTTTCATAGTTGGTGCACTTAAAAACCATGCATGAAAAAATTAAATTGCAAGCAGGAAATTATGATTAACATTTAGGGTAATTTTTAAACACATTTACAGCATGATGAAAACAGGTTAGGCATGAAATTCTTTATGGTAAGCATAGGATAGGTTAGGTTAGGTTAGGTTAGGTTAGGTTAGGTTAGGTTAGGTTATGACCGGACATGAAATTCACTGCCTTTCACCTTTTTCATAGCTGGTGCACTTAAAAACCATGCATGAAAAAATTAAATTGCATGCAGGAAATTATGATTAACATTTAGGGTAATTTTTGAACACATTTACAGCATGATGAAAACAGGTTAGTCTTGAAATTCTTTATGGTAAGCATAGGTTAAGTTAGGATAGGCTAGGTTAGGTTACGTTATGAC
>JAGKTI010000381.1:72746-99684 GCA_018397915.1 Birgus latro
TTATTACTTTAACATGTCCAATCGCTCCAGTACGGCCTGTGGACCCTCCAAAGAAACGCCGCCTGTGGCACTTTGGAGCTGCAGATTGGGAGGCCCTCAGGCAATACTTCTTTGATTTTCCATGGAATGATTATTGCTTCATTGGCTGGGAGCCATCCGAGTGTGCCTTGCTCGTTACGGAGGTTATTCTCTCGGGCATGGAAGCATACATTCTTTTCTCACATCCTCTGACTAATGCAAGAAAGCCTTGGTTTAATCACGCTTGTTCTAATGCTGTCCGCAACAAGGAGAGGGCCTATAAGAGGTACTGGAGCCAACCCACCCCTGAATCACACCTTTTATATATTTCTGCCCAGAATCGTGCTAAGTCTGTTCTTCTCTCTGCTAAAAACAATTTCATCCGTGCTAAATGTTCCCAACTCTCCAACTCGAATTCTTCTCGCTTCTTCTGGCACCTTGCCAAAAACCTTTCTAACAACTTTACCTCATCATCCTTCCCTCCTCTTTTCTACTCTGATGGCTCTGTAGCTATTTCTTCTACTGATAAAGCAGATCTCTTCGCTCAGACTTTCTCCTCCAATTCCACCTTAGATGATTCCGGTGCTATTCCTCCATCACTTCCCCCCTCTGACTTCCTCTTGACTGACATTAAAATGTGTTTTCTGCCATCACTGGCCTCAGTACTAAAAAGGCATATGGTCCTGATGGAGTCCCTCCTGTTGTCCTCAGAAACTGTGTTTCTGTGCTTACACCCTGCCTAGGTAAACTCTTTCGCCTTTGCCTCTCAACTTGTACCTTTCCTTCTTGCTGGAAGTTTGCTCTCATTCAGCCAATCCCAAAGAAGGGTGACCATTCCCAACCCTCTAACTATCGTCCAATTGCTTTAACATCCTGTGTCTCAAAAGTTTTCGAGTCAGTTCTTAACAGAAAAATTTTAAAGCATCTTTCCTGTCACAACCTTCTTTCTGATCGTCAGTATGGGTTCCGTCAGGGACGCTCCACTGGCGATCTTCTCACCTACCTTTCTGACTCTTGGTCATCCTCCTTTCGGAACTTTGGCGAAAGCTTTGTCATTGCACTTGACATCTCAAAGGCTTTCGATCGAGTCTGGCATAAATCTTTAACTTCCAAACTGCCGTCTTACGGTTTCTATCCTTCTATCTGTGCCTTCATCTCTATCTTCCTTTCTGGTCGTTCTATAGCCGCTGTTGTAGACGGCCATCGTTCCTCTCCTAGACCTATCAACAGTGGTGTTCCTTAGGGCTCTGTCCTATCACCTACTCTCTTCCTTTTATTCATCAATGACCTTCTAAGCTGTACATCTAACCCTATCCACTCATATGCTGATGATTCCACCCTTCACCTTCCCATTCAGTTCCTGCAACGTCCATCTCAGCAGTTACTTCAACAAAAATGGGATGAGGCTATGGCACACCTAATGTCTGCCTTGGCTCGTATCTCTGATTGGGGTAAAAATAATCTTGTTATTTTTAATGCATCAAAAACTCAGTTCTTACACTTATCAACCCGACAAAATCTTCCTCAGGATTACCCACTAATGTTTAATAATGAACAGTTATGTCCTGCAACATCCTTGAACATGCTTGGGGTTTCATTCTCTCGGGATTTGTCTTGGAAAGAACATATTACATCTCTTGTGAAATCTGCTTCCAAGAGATTAGGTGTGCTAAGCCGATTCCAAACTTTCTTTACCCCTGCACAGTTGTTGACCTTGTACACGGGTTTTATTCGCCCATGTATGGAGTACAACTCTCATGTGTGGGGAGGCTCCCCACATGCAGCTCTTCTCAATAGGGTGGAGTCAGAAGCTTTTCGTCTCATTAACTCTCCTCCTCTTACTGATTCCCTTCAACCCTTGTCTCTTTGCCACACTGTTGCATCTTTATCTCTCTTCTATCACTTCTTCAGTGGTCACTGTTCCTCTGAAATGTCTGCTTGCATCCCTCCACCTCTACGACGGGCACGTAGTACCCGTCTAGCAACAATCTCTCATCCCTTTTCTGTCCAACTCTCTAATGCAAGAGTTAACCGTTACTCCCAGTCCTTCATTTATGCAACTGGTCAACTCTGGAACTGTCTTCCTCTGTCTGTATTTCCTACTTCCTATGATCTCCAGTCTTTCAAACGCAGTGTGTCCAGGCATCTCGAATTGAACGGATCTTGAATTTGGCTCTCTTTTGTATTGTTTTTGCTTTTTCTTGGAAGGAACAGTATGCAGGCCTGTGGCCTTTGGTTCCTTCTTGCTTGCATAAAAAAAAAATATATATATATATACAATAGTGTATAAGTAGGGTGGTTTTTGGTTTTCATTTTTTTTTAATGGGTTTGCTTGGTGTTTAGCATTAATTTGGACATTCCTGTGTTTGTTTTGATGTCTAAATATGGCTGATAGACCTGAAAACAGCACTGAAATTAGGAGGGGTACTGGACATGCAGTGGTGTATAGGTAGGGTGTTTTTTGGTTTTCAGTGATTTTTTTGCCTGGCTTTCTTGGTGTTGAAAATTATTTTGGATATTTCTGTGTATGTTTTGATGTCAAAATATGGCAGAGTGACCTGAAAACAATGCCAAAATTAGGAGAGGTACTGTATATACAGTGGTGTATAAGTAGGGTGGTTTTTGGTTTTCATTTTTTTTTTAATAGGTTTTCTTGGTGTTTAGCATTAATTTGATATTCCTGTTTGTGTTTTGATGTCTAATTATGGCAGATAGACCTGAAAACAGTGCTGAAATTAGGAGGAGTACTGGACATACAATGGTGTATAGGTAGGGCATTTTTTGGTTTTCAGTAATGTTTTTGTCTGGTTTTCTTGGTGTTGAAAATTATTTTGGATAATCCTATGAATGTTTTGATGTCAAAATATGGCAGAGTGACCAGAAAACACTGGCAGAATAAGGACAGACACTGTACATACAGTAGTGTTTAGGTAGGGTGTGTTTTGGTTTTCAGTGGTTTTTGTTCATGGTTTCCTTGGTGTTTAGCATTGCTTTGGATATCTCTATGTGTGTTATGTCTAAATATGCCTGAATGACTGGAAAACACTATCAAGTTAAACATAGGTCTCTGTACAAATAGGTTAGGTATAGGTTGGAGGTGGGTATGGGTAGAGTCTGGGTATGGTAGGGGAATAGTGTTCATTATCCGGATGTTGCCACTACCCGGAAATGCCCTTGACTCTGTTATGTCCGGATAAATATGGGATTACTGTAGTGTCAACCTTACGTACCCAGCTTCCCCATGACGGGCCTCCAGTCAGCTGACAGGCCACCCAGGGTGTACATTTTGTTTGTACATTTGCTGTGATCATTAGCCATTCACTTCCTTTTGTGCATGAAAGGTCACTGAAACACCATTGCTGTCACCAAATAGCAGTGCAAGTGCTTAACAAATAGTGCAGTGTGGAATAGTAAGTGAAGTGATACCTTTTCTTTTTTTGTGTGTATGAACTATTGAAACGTGATTTGGAAATTGTGCCAGCCTTATGTACCCAGCTTCCCCTTGACAGGCCTCCAGTCAGCTGACTGAGGCAAGATGGCTGCCCAGTGTAAACATTTGCTGTGATCATCTGTCTTTTGTGCTTGAAAGGCTACCTAAGCCCCATTGCTATCAACAAATATCAGTGCAGGTGGTTAACAAATAGTGCAGTCTGATACATTTTTGTGTGGAGTGATCATCCAGGCCCTCCAGCTGTCTCCAAGCCTTGGGGGGGCACCCTTGATATCTTGTACTAGCATAGGACAAACTTCAGTTTGGTGGCAGTGGTTTTTTGGAGTATTTTAGGTTTTGCAGTCGAGGTCACCCTCCCTAACCCCATTGAACCCATGTTATATTGACCTCACTATGCAGTAAATCATTATGCGATAGGTCTTTTCTTGACTTAACCCTGTCGCATAATGGGACCGGACTGTAATTGTCAATAAGGCATTAAATGGCAGTATTTGTATAACAGAAAAAAATATATAAAAATGACATCATGTAATAAAGATGTACTCTACTGCTCTGGATCAGAATTGTTGCATGTCATGTATGGTGGTTCCTTATTATGTGTTAGCTGAGAGACGTGTTGTCTGTATGATGATGTCTTTACCATATGTTTGCTGGTAGGCCCAGACCTGGGAACGTGCTCAACTGCAACAGAAGGAGGAGGAGGTACGGCGAGCCATACAAAAGCTCCACGCCTTCATCCACACCTTTCAGCAGCCACATCCGCCATCCACTGCTGAGCCACTGCCAACCACCTCACCACTGCCGCTTTCCACATCACCTCAGCCAAAACCCGTATCACCTTTGCAGACGCCATCCGTGCAGCTAGGATCCACAACACAGGATGGTGGAGAGGAAGCAACCTCCTCTATATGTCCAGAACAAGCATCCTCACCTCAGCCTTCTCCCAGCAGTACCATGGAGGCAGGCACTTATCCTGCACCACCATCTTATGACTCATTTTCTCCTCCTTCCCCTTCATCATCCAATCAAGTTTCCTCAGGAATGTCACCTTCATATCAGGCATCCCCTTCATGTACATATTCTGATAACATAGCTTCCCCTGCTTACACAGCACAAGACAATGATCATAATGATCCTGTATCCACTTTCTACCCTCATTCATCCTCACCCACTTATGCCCCATCTCCTGCATGTGCTCCTACTTACACATCTACATACACCTGCTCCCCTACATCTACATCAAAATCATCAACTACTACCTCCTCTCTCTGCCATCAGTCCAGTCCAGCTGCCTCACAGTTCATGGTTTCAAGCTCTGTATCCCAACGCTGTAGACCCTCAGATCAGCCCTCCCCTGACCACTATAGTAGTGCACAACAGGCTTGCCTACCATATGTTGGTATTTCAACCTTGCCTTCAACCAATCGTGGTGTCTCCAGCCCCCTTAGTTTAGAAAGAGAAGATCAGAGTCCAGAAAGTGCAGCTGACCTCAGTATTGGTAGACATAGAGAAGAGCACAGTGAAGCTGACATAGAGATGCAGCCCACAGACTTATCAGCAGCTGCATATGGGTCAAAGGGTGGGATTGTGGGTATAAGAAGAGGGGAGAGGGAAGCAGTTGTTGCTTCTTTTTAACCTGTTTAATCTGGGTGAAGTTCATTTCAGTTTGTTCTTCATACTTTCTGATGATTTTATTCAGCTCGCAAAAATTGTCTTGAATGGGATGAGTTTATTTAGCTTATGGCCCCTGGTGGTTTAGTGGATAAGGCATTCCAACAGGATTGAGTCTGTGCTGGTTTGTATCCAAGGGGTGGTTGGGGTTTATTGCTCACGTACTGCCACTCAGGGACAAATGAGGCTGCTTGCTTTCATCTTAAATGTCAGGACCAGCTTTTTTTTTTTTTTTTTCCCTCAAGGAAGAAGGAACCAAAGGCCATGGGCCGGCAACTGTTCCTTCCAAGAAAAGAATAAAAACAATGCAAAAGAGAGCCAAATTCAAGATCCATTCATTTTGAGATGCCTAGACACACTGCGTTTGAAAGACTGGAGATCATAGGAAGTAGGAAGTACAGACAGAGGAAGACAGTTCCAGAGTTACCAGTTGCATAAATGAAGGTCTGGGAGTAACGGTTAACTCTTGCATTAAAGAGTAGGACAGAAAAGGGATGAGAGGTTGTTGCTAGACAGGTGCTATGTGCTCATCATAAGAGGTGGAGGGATGCAAGCAGACATTTCAGAGGAACAGTGACCATTGAAGTAGCAATAAGAAAGAGATAAAGATACAACATTGCAGCGAAGAGACAGAGGTTGAAGGGAGCCAGTAAGAGGAGGAGAGTTAATGAGATGAAAAGCCTTTGACCTCACCCTATTGAGAAAGCTGTATGTGGGGGAGCCTCCCCACACATAAGAGTTGTACTCTAAACAGGGGCGAATAAAACCAATGTATAAAGGCAACAGCTGTGCAGGGGTAAAGAAGGTTCAGAGTCGGCTTAGCACACCTATTCTCTTGGAAGCAGATTTCACAAGAGATGTAATGTGTTCTTTCCAAGATAAATCCCGAGTGAATAAAACCCCAAGCATGTTCAAGGATGATGCTGGAACGAGCTAGACATTATTAAACATTAGTGGGTACTCCTGTGGAAGATTTTGTCAGGTTGATAGGTGTAAGAACTGAGTCTTTGATGCATTAAAAACAATAAGATTATTTTTACCCCAGTCAGAGATACGAATCTAGTCAGACATTAGGTGTGCCATAGCCTTATCCCTTGTTTGCTGAAGTAACTGCTGAGGTGGACGTTGCTGGAACAGAATGGAAAGGTGAAGGGTGGAATCATCAGCGTACGGGTGGATAGGGTTAGATGTACAGCTTAGAAGGTCATTGATGAATAAAAGGAATAGAGTTGGTGATTGGACAGAGCCCTGAGGAACACCACTGTTGATAGATTTAGGAGAAGAACAATGGCCATCTACAACAGCGGCTATAGAACGACCAGAAAGGAAGCTAGAGATGAATGCACAGATAGAAGGATAGAAACCGTAAGACGGCAGTTTGGAAGTTAAAGATTTGTGCCAGACTCGATCGAAAGCCTTTGAGATGTCAAGTGCAATGGCAAAGCTTTCACCAAAGTCCCGAAAGGAGCATGACCAGGAGTCTGAAATGTAGGTGAGAAGATCGCCAGTGGAGCGTCCCTGACGGAACCTGTACTGGCAGTTAGAAAGAAGGTTGTGATAGGAAAGATGCTTTTAAATTTTTCTGTTAAGAATAGACTCGAATACTTTTGAGACACAGGATGTTAAAGCAATTTGACGATAGTTAGAGGGTTAGGAATGGTCACCCTTCTTTGGGACTGGCTGAATGAGAGCAAACTTCCAGCAAGAAGGAAAGGTACAAGTTGACAGACAAATGCGAAAGAGTTTACCAAGGCAGGGTGTAAGCACAGAAACACAGTTCATGAGGACAACAGGAGGGACTCCATCAGGCCCATATGCCTTTTTAGTATTGAGGCCAGTGATGGCAGAAAATACATCAGCTGAAGAAATTTTAATGTCATCCATGAGGAAGTCAGAGGGGGGAAGTGATGGAGGAACAGCACCAGAATCGTCTGAGGTGGAATTGGGGGAGAAAGTCTGAGCAAAGAGATCTGCTTTATCAGTAGATTTAGCTACAGAACCATCAGAGTAGAAAAGAGGAGGGAAGGATGATGAGGTAAGGTTGTTAGAAAAGTTTTTGACAAGGTGCCAGAAGGAGCGGGAAGAATTCGAGTTGGAGAGTTGAGAACATTTAGTATGGATGAAATTATTTTTAGCAGAGGGAAGAACAGACTTAGCGCAATTCCGGGCAGAAACACAAGAAAGATGTGATTCAGGGGTGGGTTGGCTCTGGCACCTTTTATAGGCCCCCTGCTTGTTGCGGACAGCATTAGAACAAGCGTGATTAAACCAAGGCTTTCTTGCATTAGACAAAGGATATGAGAAAGGAATATATGCTTCCATGCCCGAGATAATAACCTCCGTAATGCATAAGGCACACGCAGATGGCTCCCTGCCATGGAAGCAATAATCATTCCAAGGTAAATCAAAGAAGTACTGCCTGAGGGCCTCCCAATCCACAGCTCCAAAGTGCCGGAGACGACGTTTCTTTGGAGGGTCCACAGGCTGTACCGGAGCGATAGGACAGGTTAAGATAATAAGGTTATGTTCGGAGGAGCCCAACGGAGAGTAAAGATTAACAGTGTACGCAGGAGGAGTAGTTGTAAGGAAGAGGTCAAGTATATTGGAGCTCTCTCCAACGCGGTCAGGGATACGGGTAGGGTGTTGTATAACTGCTCGTGGTCATTGAGGATAGAAAAGATGCAGGCTTGTTCACCAGGTGGATCAACATAGGATTAGATGATGTACAGTATGTATGTATGTATATCTAATCCATCCATTTCAGAGTTTCTCCTAAATTGAATAAAACTGTGTTGCCGGCAAGAATAGAGTTGAAAATATGTCATCAGATTGAAGGGTTAATCACTTCATGCTGATGACACAGTTTGTATATTTTATTTTTGCTACCTCTAGATTATTTTATTTGATTAAGCTTTGAAGAAACTTTATGAATTGAAAGGGCTACATAAAGCCTTCATTAACACCTTCCTAAGGTGAATAAAATAATTTGGAAGTAGCAAGAATAAATCAAATACTCTGTTATATCACCAGAGTCAGAGGATTAATATCTCACTTCAGTGACATAATTTTTAGGTTATCTTTGCTGATACCAGATAATTTTATCTTCAGGGAGCTCCCATGTAGTAAAAGGGTTAGTTAAGGGGTTTGTAACCCTGACAGTTTGATAAGTCTCCCCTAAGCTGACTAAAATCATCTAGAGGTGGCAAGAGCAAACTGAAAAATTTATCACTTTGCTGAAAGGTTACGTATGTACTGATGCTGTAAGGTAATCAAATAGGCAAACTTTCATGTCTTTCACTTCTCTTCCAGTATTAAGATTCTTTTTTTTTAATGCAGTGTACAAGATTTTCTTCAAGTATACAGATGTTAGATACTGTATATGCTTCATTCCTTCATTTTGATGATGTGTTGCTTGTTTTATTCTTGCTGTTACCAAGATAATTATTCAGATTAAGAGAGTTTTTGGGCAGCATAGGAGTTAGTGAAGGCTATATCTAACCAACCAGTTTGAAAACTCTCAAGGTGAATACAGTGATCTAGGGGTAGCTGGAGTAAAATACACATCATCAGTTGAAGGTGTTCAGATGTCCAGAAGATACTACTGAACTCATTGAATGTTAGTGCAATAATTGTAATCAATGTAAGATGGTTAATTGTTGCTAAATATATGTATTCTATTTACCATTGAATAGACTTCAAATTATTTTAATACAGTATATGTCTAGTAGTTTTTGTCACGTAATTAGTATAAGCTTACAGGAATACAGTGTCACGTTCTCCTTAGCTGCTCTGACGCAGGATTTGTTTTACTCTTGTTAATGTGGTGAAAGTTTTTTTTGGGCATATCAGATAGAACCAGGATTCTGAGAGCTTGAATGATGAGTAAATGGAATCGTGGCTTATTGGAATGGGCAAACTTTTGTTGTCTGGACATTTCTACTCCTCAATCTGCTCTAGGGTAGGAAAGGAGTTTCAGGTGATGATGATGATGATAACACCAAACAGTTTTATTCAACTTAGGAAAAACCTCTGTTAGTGGATAGGTTACTGGGACTGATGCTCAGGACTGCTCGTAGTGAGAGCTTAATGTTTACTACCATGGGTCTTTCCTAAGGAAAAACCTCTGTTAGTGGATAGGTTGCTGGGACTGATGCTCAGGACTGCTTATAGTGAGAGCTTAATATTTACTACCATGGGTCTTTCCTAAGCTGAATAAAATCATCTGGCAGGATCAAATATAAAATACAAAAAGTCATCATACCAAAGGAAGTAAGTTGGTACTTGATATGTAGGGTAGATATTTATTTAGCTTTGAAGTTCTGGAATTTTAACTCAGAATATTGTTAAGTTGGCAGCTTTTTCTAAATGATATAATTTATGATCACAGATATTTCTTATTTAGTACCATATTATGAACTAAAAATATTAACATACCTTTATTAGCATTAGGCTGAGCAGTGTGATATGTTTCATGAATGCAGTGCTGTAACAGTGAAGAACTAAGCATTTTGTAAAACAAGCAGGTTATGAATCAGTAAATTTTTTGTATTACTTTTGACAGTGCTTTATGGTGCTAGAGAGAGATGCCTTCATGCAGTGACACTGGTATAACCTTCGGATTCCTCCTTGTGTACTGGGAAAAAGATGATGGCTGCAGGGAAAGGGCAGCTTATATCTTGCAGTCTTCGAGGTTCTCATCTAGTTGAACCTGGGACCATAGCACTAGCAGCAATGCTTGACACTGTCAGTGTCATTTAATTATTTTTCATGGAAGTGATTGCAGGAGTCTTCATGTATATACAGTACAGGCATACCTTGGTTTAACGATGCACTTGGTAAAGTAAAAACCCATCGCTAGGTGGAGAATCGTATCTCAGGGTAGATTTAACATGTAAAGTATAGGGATGCGCTTTTGAGCCTTGGGTTTTTCCCCCAACCAAGTCCGAAACCCACCCAAATGAGTCCAAAAACAAGTTTCTAGCTAACCTAAACCCCCAGTAGCTCTAAAACAACCTAAATTAAGCCTAAAAGCAGTTTATAACTCACCTCAACCCAAAAATAAAATCTGAAAATCATCAAAAATAAGTCTGGTAAAAATCATACATACAGTAGGCGCG
Source organism: Birgus latro (assembly GCA_018397915.1). NCBI lineage: Eukaryota > Metazoa > Arthropoda > Malacostraca > Decapoda > Coenobitidae > Birgus > Birgus latro. Next base: position 83,004 of record JAGKTI010000381.1, read on the forward strand.
GAAAGTATTGACTTTTTTTGCCGACGTCATTCTTCTTCGCGTTAAGTGAAGTAGGGTCAATACTACCCTCCCCTGTGATGCGAAATGAGCTGACGCTTTTTCAATGGGAGCTGGCAACCCTGCTTGAAAGGTTTGGCACCACAGGAGCAGGCTCAGTAATGTTTGGGCAGCCACAGGAGGAGGATTGTCTCTGTGTGTGATGCACCACGAGGGCATGTTTTGACTCAAATAACATAGTTATTTTGTTACCTACCACATTCTCATCATGCCTAAAGTAACCACAAGCAAGGACAAATGTGTGGAAGTGATTACTTTATACAAAGCTAGCCACAAACTCCCATTTATTGCAAATCAGATGGTGTTAGACTGAGGACAGTGCAGAGGCTGGTGAAGCGGTTCAAGGACAGTGGGCAGGCCATTCCTCCCACTCCACTTCCCAAGCCTGGGAGACCTCGTAAGACAACCTTCAGGACCCGTCAGCTGATCTCAAGGCAAGTTAGCAAGGATCCAAGGCTAACAGCANACGTTTTTTTGCCGGTCATTCTTTTTCGCGTTAAGTGAAGTAGGGTCAATACTACCCTCCTGATGCGAAATGAGCTGGCGCTTTTTCAATGGGAGCTGGAAACCCTGCTTGATAGGTTTGGCACCATAGTAGCAGGCTCAGTAATGTTTGGGCAGCCACAGGAGGAGGATTGTCTCTGTGTGTGATGCACCACGAGGGCATGTTTTGACTCAAATAACATAGTTATTTTGTTACCTACCACATTCTCATCATGCCTAAAGTAACCACAAGCAAGGACAAACGTGTGGAAGTGATTACTTTATACAAAGCTGGCCAGAAACTCCTATTTAGTGCAAATCAAACAGGTGTTAGACTGAGGACAGTACAGAGACTGGTGAAGCGGTTCAAGGACAGTGGGGACGCCATTCCTCCCACTCCACTTCCCAAGCCTGGGAGACCTCGTAAGACAACCTTCAGGACCCGTCAGCTGATCTCAAGGCAAGTTAGCAAGGATCCCAGGCTATCAGCACATGATTTAAAAGAAAAGAACCCACAGTTGCTGGCAGATGTGTCTGTCAGAAGTGTGCAGCAGCTGTTGCATGACGATCTGGGCTACAGGAGTTTTTGTGCTCGTAAAAAACCACTGCTAACTGCACTTCAGAAGAAAAAGAGAGTAAATTTTTGTAAGAAATATCTTGCCTGGAGTGAGGAGCAATGGAAAACTGTGCTTTGGAGTGATGAGTCAACATTTACTGTCACTGGTACCCCTTCATCACGAGTGTACCGCAAACCAGGCAGTGACCCCCTGGATCCTAAGTACACTTCCAAGTTTGTTAAATACCCAGCCTCACTCATGGCTTGGGGCTGATTTACATATTATGGTGTTGGTGAGTTGGTAATTCTACCTGCAAATGAAAAAGTGAACCAGAACAATTATTTGGAGCTCTTATGTGATGTTTTAAGTGACTCTTTTGATAAAACCAAGGCAAGAGTATTTATGCAAGATTCTGCCCCTGCACATGTTGCAAAGTCAGTGAAACAGTGGCTAACAGACTGTGAGGTTCCCTTTATTCGAGATTGGCCCGGAAACAGCCCAGATATCAATCCCATTGAGAATTTATGGGCGCACATGAAGCGGCAGCTGCGTAGTATGGACACATCATCTTTGCCTAAACTTGAGGCTGCAGCTATGGAGCAGTTTTAGTCTGTCTGTTCTGCAAAACTACGCCATCAGTCTCCCCAGACGCCTTAAGAAGATAATAAAGGTGAAGGGGAATGCCAGTAAATACTAAATTCAATGGTGAGTGTTAATTTATTTGTTTCTCCTTGCTAGCCACAAGAATGTTTTCTTTTTTTAAAGATGGCGTCAACACTTTCTGCGCCTACTGTATAAAACTGTGCCCCCCCATTATTATTATTTTTTTTAAATGCAAGGAAGAAGCAACCAAAGGCCACAGGCCTGCATACTGTTCCTTCCAAGAAAAAGCGAAAACAATACAAAAGAGAGCCAAATTCAAGATCCGTTCATTTCGAGATACCTGGACACACTGCGTTTGAAAGACTGGAGATCATAGGATGTAGGAAATACAGACAGAGGAAGACAGTTCCAGAGTTGACCAGTTGCATAAATGAAGGACTGGGAGTAGCGGTTAACTCTTGCATTAGAGAGTTGGACAGAAAAGGGATGAGAGTTTGTTGCTAGACGGGTACTACGTCCCCGTCGTAGAGGTGGAGGGATGCAAACAGACAGTTCAGAGGAACAGTGACCATTGAAGTAGTGATAGAAGAGAGATAAAGATGCAACAGTGCGGCGAAGAGACAAAGGTTGAAGGGAATCAGTAAGAGGAGGAGAGTTCATGACACGAAAAGCCTTTGACTCCACCCTATTGAGAAGAGCTGCATGTGGGGAGCCTCCCCACACACGAGAGTTGTACTCTAAACATTGGCGAATAAAACCCGTGTACAGGTCAACAACTGTGCAGGGGTAAAGAAAGTTCGGAATCGGCTTAGCACACCTAATCTCTTGGAAGCAGATTTCACAAGAGATGTAATATGTTCTTTCCAAGACAAATCCCGAGAGAATGAAACCCCAAGCATGTTCAAGGATGATACAGGACATAACTGTTCATTATTAAACATTAGTGGGTAATCATGAGGAAGATTTTGTCGAGCTGATAAGTGTAAGAACTGAGTTTTTGATGCATTAAAAATAACAAGATTATTTTTACTCCAATCAGAGATACGAGCCAAGTCAGACATTAGGTGTGCCATAGTCTTATCCCTTTTTTGTTGAAGTAACTGATGAGATGGACGTTGCGGAAACCGAATGGAAAGGTGAAGGGTGGAATCATCAGCATATGAGTGGATAGGGTTAGATGTACAGCTTAGAAGGTCGTTGATGAATAAAAGGAAGAGAGTTAGTGATAGGACAGAACCCTGGGGAACAGTGCTGTTGATAGGTCTAGGAGAAGAACGATGGCCGTCCACAACAGCGGCTATAGAACGACCAGAAAGGAAGCTAGAGATGAAGGCACAGATAGAAGGATAGAAACCATAGGAGGGCAGTTTGGAAATTAAAGATTTATGCCAGACTCGATCGAAAACCTCTGAGATGTCAAGTGCAATGGGAAAGCTTTTGCCAAAGTCCCGAAAGGAGGATGACCAGGAGTCTTAAAGGTAGGTAAGAAGATCGCCAGTGGAGTGTCCCTGATGGAACCCATTCTGACGATCAGAAAGAAGGTTGTGGCAGGAAAGATGCTTTATAATTTTTCTGTTAAGGATTGACTCGAAAACTTTTGAGACACAGGATGTTAAAGCAATTGGACGATAGTTAGAGGGTTGGGAATGGTCACCCTTCTTTGGGACTGGCTGAATGAGAGCAAACTTCCAGCAAGAATGAAAGGTACAAGTTGATAGACAAAGGCGAAAGAGTTTACCTAGGCAGGGTGTAAGCACAGAAACAATTTTTGAGGGACTCCATCACCCCAACTAAGTCAAAAAACAGTTTATAAATCAACCTAAACTCAAAACTTAAGTCTAAAATATCATCAAAATCGGTTTATAAAACTAAACCTATCGTTATACCGGGGTTTGGCCATTGTTTGGCAGGGTAGGGTGGTAATTCTACCCCCATCGCTATGCTGGGGCATCGCATCTAGGGGTGTCGTATCTCGGGGTCTGCCTGTACCTGTATATTGGAAATTTGCATGTAGTCTTCATCTGATATACAAGGGTTAACTGAAAAGTTCTGAGCCAAACTAGGTCAGCCGTAAGGCCATATTGTTACAACTGAAAGCATGAAGATGTGGACAAATGCCCATTTTTTTATGGTAATTTCTGAAGCATGTGACAATGATCAGATTTGTCAGACATAATTGTATTGTTGTAGACAACAACTTGTAATGTGGGATACAAACTGATCACATCTAACATTTACAGTTGTTTCAGAAGTTAGTCAGAAATTAAGGGGCAGCTTACACGTTTAAATGTTCAGTTTTGATAATACTGCTGTTAATCAACAGAGCTGGCTGTCTTCTGTTCTTTCCATAGTTTCCTTTGAGGTTTTCACACTTCCGCCAATGATGCTGCAGTGCTTTGATCCTGCTGGTGAAGAAAGTTTCCTTTTGCTGGTCCAAAAACTCCTCGCAGCAGAAATGATATAAATTGCATAGTGCTAGCCAGCCAATTTCTATTTAATGTTAGGGAAGAGATGAAAGTCGGTCACTGCCAGATCTGGCCTGAGATACACAGAAATATTGATTAATTCCATGTTGTAACCGTGTTTTTGTAACCATGTTGTAAGAAGGACAAGAATAGAAGAGTGCTAAATCTTCCTGTTTGTGTAGTTCTTTTTGCTAAAACAAATCTATGACGGAATAAATTGTAAATATGTTTGACAATCCCACCCATGAGGAGGAAGTTGGGTGACCAGTGAGTTCAAGGCAAGTCATGCAGTGCAGCAATGGGTACCACAATCTTGTAAATCATTGCATTATCATATAACAACATATTTTTCACAAGTTTTATATAACATTTGTCTTGATGTTCTCATGCACTAATGAATTAGTATAGTTGGTTCTGATGAATTTTGTAAACATCAAAATTTGTGAACTTTGATATATACAGAGATTTAATCCAGCCATTATCCAATTCTATGTTGCCCCATGAGGAGCATAGGAGGCCGGGGCTAGGCAAGTTGGTCCGGACAGTTAACCCATAGATTGCACAATTACCTTTTTTATCCCACCCCATGGTGTGCAAAAATTAAAAAAAAAGGTTTTGTTGATCATAAACTTGAAGATAAACATCCAAGGCATCATCTGGTAAAAAAAAAAAAAAAAACTCTTCCTCCGTCTTTGCGTAGCGCCATGTGTGAGTTTGCATAGGGGAGTAGTGAAAAAATTATTTGATTTGATTGTTTTATTTTTTTTTATTTTTTTTTATTTTTTGTAAACTTGAAGATAAACACCCAGGGCATCATCTGGTGGGGAAAAAAAAATCTCTTTTTCTGTCTTTGCATATCACTGTGTAAGCTTGTGTGGGGGTGGAGTAGATAGCGGTGATGCATGGTTATTGGAAGGTTAGCACAGCCTGAGCTGTAGCTCGCACCGCGACGCTTCCCAGCCCGAGCTGTGGCTTGCAATCCACGGGTTAAGATGAGAGTGACCAGCCTCACTCATCCCTGAGTGGCATTACATGAGCAATAAACTCCAACCATCCCTTGGATATAAACCTACACTGACTCACTCCGATTGGAGTACCTTAATTGCTCATTAAACTGCCAGGTGCCATAGTTTGGTTATATGGTTACCACCCAGCATAGTAAATTGTTTCCTGGTGTACAGGAAACCATTTGGCTTCTCACTTAGTGTAGAGTCACCCACAGGCAGAAGGAAGAGGAAAAAATGAAGGAAAGAAAGACAGAAGAGGAAGGAAGGAAGAGAGGAAAGGACAAACACCCAAAGCAGCACTACATCTAGTGCTGCTTTGGGTGTCTGTCCTTTTCTACCACAAAGCTAATATTATAGAATATTCTCTTTCTGGTTAGGCTCAGCTCTATCATCCGACCCTTACAGTGGTACAGTGTACCAGTAAGTTTTCTGTATTTAGTAGGGTAGTGTTTGGATTACTCTGAAGCCTGGGAATGAGGAAGAATGCTAGTCATTGCTGACTATTTGTATTAGGCATAAAATAAGTAATCATAGTAAAGCTATAGTAGGGTTCATTGAACTGGACATATAATGGTGAGAGCTATATTGTATATGGAAAGAATCCCTAGAGAAAATGGTTCAAAGTACAGGATATTTTATATGCTTATATATTTTCATATTTCTGTTGAAGTTTATTAGTTACATTTTTGTGGAAGCTTGCAGTATTAAGAAGATAGCCAATCTTTGCAGTATGTTTTGCCAGTCAGGATATTGTTGCTTGGTATTTCAGTGAAAGACACCCACTGTTTGCACAATAGCTTGAGAGCTTGTGGCATGGCTGGCTTTTTAAGTACAATGGTCCCTTAGTTGCTGCTCATAATTGGTACCAAGCCTACTGTGTGGCAATGAAATTGCATGATAATGAAAGTACAGAACCTACTAGGCATCCCGCTCATAAACCCAAATTTTCCTATTTACAACTATTTATGTCCACTAAATTCATACATATTGTTGGGCAAGTATCAGAAACACACAGAAGCTTGGTTAGGTTAGTAGATATTTATGAAAAGGGCACAGTAAGGAAGAAACACATACCATAGAGAGACCTGAGATGGGCTTGAGGTTAGGATTATCTCCTTGAGTAGGGCTTCATCTTTGAATCCTTCAAAGGAGGTAAGGGGTTCTGAGCCTAGGTAGTGGAGATTAACTCCTGGGATTATCTCCTCGAGTAGAGCCTCATTTTTGAATCCCTCAGAGCCATCAGAAACCACAGACACTGCACCATCACTGCCGGCAGAACCCAGCTCAGGTGTGTGATAATGGCATGAGTGCAGATTTTCATCCTGAGGTGATAATGAACACCGCTGTAACCAAGTACACGATAACCAAGGAATCACTTTACATCAATTGTGTTTATGTCAGGGAAAATGTACTGATGTAGTTCATTGTTTGAGGGTGTGGGTATACAAGGCATTTTAAGTAGGAGGTGGGTAAAAAAATAAAAATAAATTCAGGTGCTTTGAGGTGGAGCCAGGATTCTACAGCTTTGAATGATTTGTGGATGAATGTTTGATCTCTTTCCCTGGACCTGGTGTTGATACTTCTCTCTCTCTCTCTTGCTTTCTCTTTCCTTGTTTTTGTAATCTTTTCTCACCTCATCCTTGGGTGGGACAGTAAGTCTTTGTGATGATGATATGATTGTTTTTGAGGCTTTGTTTTGTGTTTTAGGAGTATAAGAGCGTAAGACTGATGAAGTAGGAGTAGTAGCAAGATGGTTTGGTGGTATAGGAATGGATGCATAGATGCCAATATAGGACTTCTAGCATCAGAACTAAGGAAGTTAACATTGATTTAACACTAATTTTTATCAGAACTTTTTATCAGTTTAATGAGACTAGCATTTTTCATGCCATTTCTGGAGTTCTGTGCACCTGGCAGCATTTTAAAGCCCTATGATTTGGCAGCTCTAAATGGGTGATACTGTGCATGCGTGATTGCTTTGAGTTAGTGATGATTTGAGAGGCTAGGTAAGGGTTAGATATGTACTTGCATGTGAAGTCTTGATGATGCAAAACAGTTAAGGTGTGTGAGAGAGTGAGCATGTTTAGGCAGGTTGAGAATGTGTGAATGAGATTGTTAGATGTTAGGTGTGGTTAAGGTAGGTAGTCTGTGAGTGTGTGTATGTGTGAGTGTGTGGGGTCAGACGAGGAGGAGGATATTCAGCGTGAGAAGATTCATTCACAGTTAAACATCACCAGTTTGGCCCTAACCCGTTAACTGTGGCGTACAGTCACAGCCACTCCAAAGTGCACTGTAACGTACAGCTCCAGCTGCATGTTTGCCGAGGTCCCACCTTCAAAATAAAGAGCTTGGATACTTTCTTTATTTTGAAGGTGGGACTTGGGCAAATATACATCTGGAGCTGTACGTTGAAGTGCACCTTGGAGTGGCTGTGGCTGCACACTGCAGTTAACAGGTTAGAGAGCCCATGAATGACTGTTCTCAAAGCTGAATATCCTCTTCCTCTTCTGACTCTCAACTTTTTTGCCAAGAGTGGTTTAAACTGGATCTAACATGTTGACCATGTCTACGTGTGACCTAGAGTTTTTTCTTTTTTTAAAGCCAAAATTTAATCACTTTTTCCCACGATATCCTTAATCAGTATTCCCAAATTGGTGCATTTCCTTCCTTTTTTTTTATTTCCATAATCTTTCTACGATAGAGGCAAACTGAACCAAATGCACAACCATCTCACTACATGTGCAGGTTTAAAAAAGGATGACATGGACACCCTGGAACACCCCTCCCCCACTCCCCATGACATGTGCCATTGCGTATTATAGGTAAACATGACTGGATAGGAAATATGTGTGAATGAGACGTTGGGTCCAAGAGTCAGTTTGTGGGTGAGACTGAATGGAAGAGTGAAGCAGTGCTGATGTGGTTTGCAGTGTAGGGGATGCATAGTATTTTTCAGATGTTGATAGAGTACTGTCCTATATATTCAGTTTTATTTGTCTGGCAGTTTATTGTTGAAATATAATTAAAGATTTTTGTTGTATGACTATATTGCAGAGAGGAGTCATATGTTTGTGAAAATATGTAACAGTTGCCATATAAGTGCAGTTGTTAATATATTCAGATCTAACATTATCAGTTAAGTTAGGATTTTAAGCTATGATTTTTTTTTTTTTAGATGACTAAGGCTGACACATGCAGGCGTGTTGGAGCCTTTATACATGAAACGATACTTTTAGTATTGCATGGCTAAATGCTCAGTTAAAGCACATAAATACACTGACATAATGCTAAAGTATCTTGACTGTATACAAGCATATTTTAACTGCTAATGGTTGAAAACAGAAAGGTATGCTAAATGTTTTGTGTAGGTGGTGTATGTAAATAAGGCAAGTACCTATAGGTATTCTTTCTTTTATAAATGAAGTGGATTCAGAATTCAAGACTTTTGTATGCTGTGCTGGAGAACTTTTGATAAATTTTTTCACAAGGAGTGTACAGTTTTATGAATGCTCTGAGTTATAATTTTATACTGGACTGTTACAATATAGGGAAAGTTTCTAATGCAATTTTGTTTTGTGTCACTGCATAATGATTTGTGTTATCCCACCCTTGGCAGTCCCTGTTACGATACATGGATGTTTATTCTCACGGATTAAATATAAGACACCTTTGTTATAATGTACTTCCCTACTTGAAAGAACCAGAATAAAGATTGTTTTCAGTATATCAGCCTGTATATGTTTTTTTAGTATGTCTACAGTAACTTGGCAGATTTTTATCCTGTTACAGTATTTCCAGCAGCTCAGCTGATGACCATATAATGGCATTAAATCCTTTTATGTGCTTCTTTGGGAAGAACACCTTGTTTTTAGTGTTACTCTCACGTTACACTTGGCTTTCAAAATAGAGAGAGGGCAGTTTTAGGCTAAGTTAAAGTGGACAGAGTATAATGCATTCAGCCCAGTCAGTCTGTTGATCTCCACTTTACTGATGCCTTATTTCCTCATGCTCTTACAAACTTTGTCTCATGTGTCGTGGGGTGCTGATCGGGCTACTCTCCTTCGGCTCCATATTGTTCTCGTTCTCTCCAAACTTGATTATGCTTGCCAAGTTTATTCTTCCGCTTCAGACACCGTCCTCCAACAACTTGATTCTGTGCATCATCACGGTCTCCGTCTGGCACTTGGCGCTTTTAAATCCTCCCCAGTTGAGAGTCTGTATGCTGAATCAGGAGTTCCATTACTTTTCCGCCGTCGTGCTCTACTTTCTCTTCGTACTTATGCTAAGTTGCACTGTTTTCCTCATACTCCTTCTCTGCTTCCTCCCGCTCCTGACTTAGACATGTTTTCCAATCCTAGAACCAGACCACCTTTTGCAATTCGAGCTCGTACTCTCCTCTCGCATTCTTCTCTTGCTATTAGTAATGTTTTTTCTTACCGCACATGTCTTTTTCCCCCCTGGCTACTTCCGCGACCTCACATTTGTTCTTCCATTTTCCCCTGTTCCAAGTCCAATTGTTCTTCATTCATTCTCCGTGCTCGGTTTTCTGACCATCTCTCCAGCCATTCCTCTGCAGTTCCTATATACACTGATGGTTCAAAAACCCCGGAGGGTGTTGGCTTCGCGATCCTCTTTCCTGACACCTTTTATCATTTTAGTCTTCCTACCTATGCAAGTGTTCTAACAGCAGAGTTATATGCCCTCTGGTTTGCGTTGCGGTATATTTGTCGTGCCTCCTCTCCCTCATTTGTAATATTCTCTGATTCATATAGTGAGCTATCCCTTCTTCAGTCACCTTCTGCTTCTTATCCTTTAGTCCTTCGTATCTTGGAATGGTTGTTCCGTATCTCCTCTCGTCATAAAACAGTCCAGTTCTGTTGGGTTCCAGGACATGTGGGCATCGCGGGCAATGAACGTGCTGATCAGTTGGCTCGCATGGCTGTTGCCAAAGATGCCTCTCCTTCCTTCCTCATTCCAGTCTCTGATTTTCTTCCTGCCCTAACTTCCTTCCTTCAGCACCGGTGGCAGTCTTGCTGGGACTCTATCACTAATAATAAACTACGTGTTGTTAAACCATCTATTTCTCCTTGGCTAACCCCTTGCCACCGTAATAGGAGATGGGAGACTGCTTTAGCTCGTCTTAGAATTGGTCATACTAGACTTACCCACTCATATTTGATGTCTGGTGGTCACCCTCCCCTCTGTACGCATTGCAATACCATTCTCTCTATACGTCGTATTTTCCTCGACTGTCCTCTTTACACTGTACAGTGACGTATTTCCTTTCCTTTTTTGTCTTCCCTCCAGCGTCCTCCCCTCCTTTCAGATTTTCTCCGAGAATCATCATATTTTTCCTGTCATAATATCATGTCCTTCCTTACCTCTATTGGTCTTCTTTCCGACATCTAGCTCCGTTCCTGACGTCACTAACCCCATCTGTGATATGATATACTTTTTCCATTGACCCAATTTCTTCACAATGCCGTGTCTGTATTTCCGACCCGACCAGCATACATAACTTGTAGCCGATGATCTGGCTTTGTGCTGGATTTTGGCACTAGGTACCTATTGTTCTTCTTCTTATTTCCTCATGGCATCTTCACAGAGGAGGCTGTTGTGTAAATCTCTGGCTGATATGTCAGTACAACCTCTTTTTGTCTCTCCACATGTTATTCCCTTGCCAATGCTTTCTTGTACTGTTTCATTTGATAGGCATTGTACTGGCTTGCATGAGTTAGTCTTGTTTACTTGTTTGTAGCTCTCTGTGCCATGCAGTCTTTGGCAGTCCTAAAACTGATGTTGTTGTTGTTGTTACCTGCAGCTGATCTGGGCATGAACCCAGTGGACTGCAAGAAACCAGCAGCTTCAGCTGGACACTTCCAGAGACCAGTTTTATATAAAGATTATATGTGTTGTGAAAGGGTTAACCTCATACAAAGTCTTGTATTTTCCTCGTGGTGCCCAACCATTCATATACACAGTATTAGATCTTTTCACATATTTTCATCCTTTATTCTCACATGTCCAGACCATCTCCCTGTCCTAAGCATCACATAATTTCTTTTGCCTTTGTACTTTTCCATTTTGTCAGTAGAATGACTTGACTGCAAGTTCTAGCTAGTCAGTAGGTTCACATGTTATTATAATGATTTAAATTAAACCATCAGCAAAGACAACACATAGCTGCATGCATGGGTTCCTGATATCCACCCTTCTGAATCCTACCTCCCTCGTGAGGACAAGGTCCACCTGGCCAAGCTGAGATGTGGGCATCATCCGACCCTCTTGAGTTATCAGATGAGGCTGGATGACTCCGTCACTGATCCCTGTCCAGTATGCAACACAGCACCCCATACTATTAAGCACATTGCGGAAGATTGCATTGCACACAAACGCCTGCACCAGCAACACAACATACACTCCTTGAGAGCTCTGTGGGAAAGCCCAGTCTCGGCCATGGCCTTCCTCAGGGACTCGAGGCAGTTTGGCCAGACTGCCTAGGGAACAACAACTGCTGCTACTACTACTATTACTACTACTACTACTACTACTACTACTGCTACCATCTGCAATCCCAATTTTGGCCACAATTTTTCAAATTTTTTTGTAGAGCTCAGAGGACACAACTCGCATGACTAGACTTGTTCTAGCTAGGCAACAGGTTCATACATTGTTATAATAATGTAAATTAAACCATCCACATTCCCAATTTTGGCCACAATTTTATATATTTTGTAGAGCTCGGATGATACAACCCACAGAACAATATTGATAAATATTGTTAACTTAATGTTACTTTCCTTTTCAGGTAGAAAGTGTAGAATAAGATTTCCTTTCCCACATTCCTATGAAATTTAAATGACAGTTTTTCCATGCTGGTTGGTGGTCCTTTTCACTATTTCCTGCCAGCCTTGGCAGGAGGATTTGGTGGGTGTGGGGGGAGCCTTCCTGTTTTTCTATCCTTGTCTTTAACTGATAGAATCATATTGTTAGTTACAACCTTCCATATACTAGATAGCCACGAAAGGACCAAGAAGTCTGTTAGTATTTTCTTTCCTTTGTTCTCCTTTGTAATAAAATGTTATTTATGTTTCCAGCCAGATGAAGCAAAAACTTTTCTTCCATCAGCAGAATTTTAAACATATGGAATCAGTTGCCTAGAAATGTTGTAGACTGCAGTACTGTATACAAATAATACAGTATTTAAAAGTTGCTTGGACAAGCTTTGAATATTTAGTTAAATACATTCATGGCTGGATAATGTGAAATCTAACTAAAGTGTTTTCCTCTTTTCAGAGAATACAGCAACTGTGCAGTGTTATGAGACTAATGTTACTTTTACAGACTAAGGTAATGTAGAATATAGTTTTTCTTTTAAATTTTTACTATGAAGTTTCCATGGCAGTTTTTCTACACTATATTGCATGGTGATCCTTGTCACTATGTCTTGCCATCTCTGGCCAAAGTGTTTGGTGGAAGCGGGGGTGGGGAGCCCTCTTGCTTTACTATCCATATCCTCAAAGTCATGCAGTTAGAAATAATAGACATAAATTTTCTCAGAAACAGATAATTGCAAAAGGACCATTAGATCTATTGCTTTGTTTTCCTGTGCATTCGTTTGTACATCGCTGTTACAACATTGTTGCTTTGATCTAAAGGTGAATGTAGGGAAGAGTAAAGTGATGGTCTTCGAGAGAAATGAAGCCAGTGAATGTACAGTGAGATTGGATGGGAAGGATATGGAGAATGTGAGTGAATTTAAGTACTTGGGCAGTGTGATGAGTAAGGATGGAAGTCTGGAGGGTGAAATGCTCGAAAGGGTGCAGCAGGGAAGGAAGGTTGCTGGTTCATTGAAAGCAGTGATAAGAAACAGGGAGGTGAGCATGGAAGTGAAAAAGTTGTTACATGACAGTATTGTGACACCAACTCTGACATATGGAAGTGAAGCTTGGACCCTGTTGGAAGGACAGAAGTCAAGAGTGAGAGCAGTGGAAATGAGTTATTTGAGAGGAGCATGTGGAGTCACATGGAGAGACAGACTAACAAATGAGGAAGTGAAGGAGCGTTGTGGTGTGGTTGAGGACGTGATGGGAAGTGTTAGGAGAAGCACGTTAAGGTGGTTTGGGCATGTGGTGAGGATGGAGAGTGAAAGACTGACGAGGAGAGTGTATGTGAGTGAGGTGGAGGGGGCGAGAGGGAGGGGAAGGCCTAGGATGAGATGGAGGGATGGAGTGGAGAGGTATATGAGAGAGGAGGGTGTGAGTTGGGAGCATGGTAGTGAAATGGCAGTGGACAGAGTGACATGGAGGCGATTTGTTTGTGGCCACCCCGTGCGGGATTGAGGCGTCTGGCAATAGATAGATAGAGATAGGTAGGTGGTGGAGACCATCATCCACTTACTTGATGTAGTGTCACCTACTTTCTCCTTCTCCTTGCGGCATATGACCTCTGCTGTTGCGCCGCCATGTCGCATCTTCATTCATTCATTCATTCATTCTCCTTCTCCTTTATCATTTTCTTTCCGTCTGCCCTCCTCTCTTCCTATTACTCCCATCTCTTAAATGTCAGGACCAACTTGCCTAGCCCCGGGCTCCTATGCTCTTCTGTGGGGCGACATAGGATTGGATAATGAATGATGAATGAACTTTCCTATCACCTTTTATTACTCTTATGTCATTTTCAGGTGCCTTTACATTGAGTGACAAGCCTAACGGTTTCCTGTAAGCCAGGAAACCATTTACAACACCGGGTGGTAACCATATGACCAACCCATACATATTCCCTTTGTATCAACAGGTGGGGTGGCGGAGGACTAGTGCCCCTCCCTGTAAAATGACTAACTCAAAGACAAATGGCCACCCATTACGGGATTATGGCATCTGGATATAGATAGGTAGATATTTCTTCTTGACTCAGTCTCCAGATTTCACATCCACTTCTTGTTGTTGGTTAAGAACACTGTTCATCATTTTGCTCATCATGCAGCATTGGTAGCGAGTGGTCAGTACTGTAGTCGTCTGCTGTCCGCAGGAAAGGGGTTGGCAGTACAACTGTTCCATCTTGTGACATATTTGTGGAAGGTTTGTTCACCAGAGATGAAGGAGTGTGGTTCACCCAAGGCTGGGTGTTGTGCTTGGCTGTTTGTTTCTTTAAAAAAAAAAAAACAGTATCAAGAGCCTGCCATCTCTACCCTTCCAGAAAGCCAAACAGAAAGGAAGACAAAATCAAGATTCCTTTATTTCTAGATGCCTGGACATATTGCATTAAAAAGACTGGAGATTCCTTTATTTCTAGATGCCTGGACATATTGCATTAAAAAGACTGGAGGTAATAGGCACTGGGAAAGACACATTAATGTAGATGTGGCTCTTTGGAGAGTATTAATGACTTTTGCTCCCTGGGGGACGGAAATTCTCAGCAGCCCTGAGCCAATGCAGGAACCAACCTCGGATATTAAAGGGTAGACAACTAGAATCACAACTGGTAGGATGAAGGTGGGTAAAGTAGTTGGTATCTTGGAAATAATGATGAGATGCTCAGAGCTGCTAGTAACCTAGATGTGAAAATGGTAACCTAGTTAATAAATACAGCTGGAAGGGAAAGAACAGTAAGACTGATAAAATATAATTGTGACTATTTACCTGTATTAAGATAAAGGTGGTGCAATGGGAAGAGGCAGTTTAACACAGAGGGTTAACGGTATTGGATCAGATAATGGTGATTGGAAATGGGTCACTGAGAGCATGATATGAGGGTAAGTGAATAATGGAAATGCAGTTTCGTTTTGTTATGCAGCGTGAATTTTGGTGCGACTTCTCGTCCCTTATACACAGAGCCTGGAAAGGGGTTCTCTTTCTAGACCTGGTTGGGCTCTATTAAGGCAATCAGAGGGAACAGGGCATAAAAAGGCAGGGCAACAACCTTACACGTATATTACCAACAAATTCCAACTCTGACACAACATGAATACACACTTTACAGGAAAATAGTTATAACACACAGAGATAGACAGAACCCAGGGACTTGGGGCCAGGAGAGGGCTGGGGCTGGTTGGCGGCCTGGGTCAGGATTCCCCGGGTCACCAGGACTTCTGGTGGCTGACTCGAGGCCGACCCGTAGAGTCTTGTCCGGGAGATATCAGAGGGCCGTGCAGGAAAGGGTGGGCCCTTTCACAGGAGTACGAGGGGGGGTGGAGAGGGGGCCCCGGGCTTAGGGGCTGGGCCCAAACAGGGCCAGGAGGCGTGTTTCGTTTTGTTTTGTTTCGTTTTTGAAGGCTCCAACTTGCTTGCATGCGTCGGTCTTGGTCACCTAATGGCGGCTCTCCATGCTGTTCGATCCCTGGCAGCCTCCCTGTTCAGTCCCATAACCCTTAAGTCACACTTACTGATCTCGTCCCATGTCTTTCTCAGTCTACACCTCCCAACCCCTCCCCCAGTATTAACACTTCTCACCCTCTGTACCCAATTATCATCCCCCATCCTCTCCACACATCCAAACCACCTCAGCCTCCATCTCCTCATCACAACACCAATACACTCCAGTCCCATCCTACCTCTCAACTCTTCCATCGTAAACCCAGCCCCCCCAGGCCTTGCACGTAGGGACGCACTGCACATCCACCTAATCATTGTCATTTCTGTACGTTTAAACCTGCGAATATCCTCTTCCTTTACTGCCCAGGTCTCACTACCATACAGCATTACACTCCTAACACATGCTGCATACAAAGGCCCTTTAGCACGTAAGGAGAGTCCTCTCAATGTCAGGAGAGGCAACAGCTCCTGAACTTCTTCCAACCACTTCTCACCCTAGCAACCGAGCTAACTCCAGCCCCACCTCCGGCACATAACGTGTCTCCCATATAACAAAACTCCTCCACACACTCAAGAGACTCACCTGCAAGTTCACCCCTCTCACACCTAACAATCTCCACCTGCTCTCCCCGACACACCGCACACTTGAAATCAGCGTTATCTCGCAGTCTACCTCTAATACCACTACATCTCTTGTGCACCCATTTATCACAAACACTACACAAGATGGAACTACTTCCCACACCCTTGTGGCAAACTGCACATGGCCACTCTCCCTCTCCTCTGATTGTACCTCCACCAACCGTAGATATCACCACTTTTGTTTTATCTGCATTTACCCTTAAGCCTTTGTACCCCATTCCATCTCTCCACTTCTTAAATCTTTCCTCTGCCTCCTTTTCATTCTCTGCAATCAACACCAGATCATCAGCATACAACATCTCCCATGGGAGTCCATCTCTGAAGTCACGTGAGAGAGCTTCAAGCACCATGATAAAGAACAAGGGACTCAAAACTGACCCCTGATGCACACCAACATTTACGGAAAACTCATCACTCAAAACTCCATTCATTCTTACCTGGGTGTGAGCACCCACGTACATGGCCATAACCACCCTAACCAGCCACTCTTCCAACCCTAGCTTTCTCATTGCCCACTTCACCACCTCTCTAGGGACTCTGTCAAAGGCCTTTTC